>JAKLMY010000566.1:0-12133 GCA_022814645.1 Ganoderma meredithae | reverse complement strand
GTATTAGACTGTAGCATACGATGTCCCCCAATAATCCTTACCTACCCCCTCCCCCCGCCGTATCCGCCCCTTCGCGCGGCTGCCGTTAGGATTCGTTGACTTGTCGACAGCGAACCCCTTGCCCCCGAAGCGAAATATACAGTAGATAGCCGAGCGTCGAGCGTTGAGCGTTCCCCTCGAGCTCCGCTACAGCCTACCGTGCTGACTGCTACCGCTTCCGTCATGTCAACGCCAACGCCCCGCGGCCTTTGCGTGGGCGACCGGCCCCTCGGTACCTGCCCCCTAGCGCTGCATATAATAGTACGCGAAGCGGTAGCGTTGGCCAGGCGCAGAAGACCTCGAGCTCAGAAGCAGAAGCGACGCCCCCCGTTCCTTCTTCTCCAATCACCGTCCTACCCTCAGTCGCTGACTGGTCTGCTGACCGAGTCTGTGCGCCTGCTCGACGTGGGCCGCGCGCGGGGGGCGTGCCGCGTCCGCGCGTGCGTGCAGTGTCTCCGGGTCCTTGGTGTGTCTGATGCCTCACGAGCATCGATTCAGAGGCGTTCCCGCATCGGGTGAACGTATTAGACTTTGCGGGGGGGTACATAGGTACGTACAGGTCGTAAGACTTAGACAGCGATACATACATAACTGTATGCATCGGCCGGAAGATCGCCCGCGTCGGAACGTCGACGGCCCCTCCTCTAGTAATTGGAAGTGTAAGGGCGTGTGCGTACTTAGTACTTAGGTCGTGGCGTGTCCGCTTCCCCAAGCGAACCGCATTGAATTCGAACCTGAACGGCATCGTGCCAGTGGCATTGGCGAGGCTCAGGCGGAGTCCGCTATCTAGCGCGAGCACGCTAAGAAAAGAAATGCGAGACCAACTTGAAGACGGGGCCGCTCCCACTGCGCGTGCGCAGACCGCGACTAGCTTTTAGGAATGAATGGAGCGGGCTGACAACCCAGGGACGCTTCCAAGTCAAATTCGTCGCCTGCGGGCTTTAGGGAAGGTTGCGGTGGCGCGATGGTAGTATGGTAGTATAGGAGGGCGTACGTACACGGAGAGCAGCGGGGAGCTCCATTCGGCTGGAGAGTGTCAGCCGTCAACGCGTAAACCTTTCTCGGGAGATATGACGGACTACGGGGGGCGGAAGTACGCTGTTGCTGTTGCTAAGAACGGCTGCGTATGCATATGCCTGCGGGCCAAGCATGAGGCGTGATAGAGTCGATCCATTGATAGCATTCGGGGCGCGATGTGATGGTAGAAGACAAGGACAAAGTCTAACTGCTTAGGTTGCGAGGCGAGCTAAACTGGTCCTGAGGGAACTCCGAATTCCAAGCCTTGTGTCCACAGGGGGAGCCACGCGGGAGCCTAGCATGTACGTCAGCGCGGCAAACCGAGAAGGTTATCGACACGTCGGGAATCGGGGTTGCAAACCTGACTCACCGATAACCCAAGCGGAGCGTGGTTGAGGAGGGGCGCCACGGAACTCTGCTGCCAGCGCGGGGATGTCGATGATGACTAGTCCAGCGTCCAGCGGCAGCTCTCAGGCTTCTGCTTCTCCCCACACCTCGCGCGCCACGTCCCGCACAAGCGCGAGCTTCTTCACCATGTCCTGTCCGAAAAAAAGGGGGAAAAAGAGAGAGAAAGGGCGAGTTAGAGTTCGCGAGTGACGCCACGAGATGGGATAACCTAAACACTGAACAGAGTTGGGAGAAGCGCACCTCGCGAGAGACCCAGCCGAACCCCCGCGAGTGGGACGCGAAGCCGCATTGTGGGCTAATAGAGAGCCTATCGTGACCGCAAACGTCAAGGTAGCAGGGTGGATACCGACTGTCATCATGACGTGCGTTGGAGAACGAGGAGGATATATGCGTGTGCGTACTGGGCTAGCGCCTCCTCCGCTGGGCGCGGGTCGTCCCCGTGCGCGATGGCGTCCGCGGCTTGCATGATGCGCTCGCGGAGAGATGTTGGATCCTCGAGCTGTGGCATCGGGAGAGCGTAAGGGGGCCGTGGTCACGGGAGGCTCGGAAGTGGAGGGAGGTGGCATACTTCTCGCGTCTTGGTGGAGACGAGGCCGAGCACAACCCTCTTATGGCGGGGCAGGTGTCGTAGAGGCTCGAACCCTCCTGCCCTCTCCGAATCGTATTCGAGCTGAGATTGCGGTGCATGAATGAGGACAGATGATGAACCGCAATCACGGAGGGGACGTACATAAAAGCAGTCGAAGTCCGAGCTGGTGAATAACCGCTCGGCTATCCAGTCATACGGCCCTTGCGTGAAAGGCGTGGCGTCAGGCTGGTACGCGACTGGGTGAGAGAGTCTCAGTGCTGTCCATCACGAAATAAATACGCACCTTGATGTTACCGCGACAGATGTGGAGTCCGATAACCATGCCCTCTGGCTTTGCGCGGAGACAGTCGTTGTAGAGGGCGATATATGTGTCGAGGAGGCGCCGCGGGTCGACCCCAGCTTGTGTCATCTGCGCTCGATAGGTTTCGTCGCAGAAGCAGCTGAATATCGGGTCGTCCATCTGTATTCTCCCTGCCCAAAGTATATTTGTCAAGTCCGAGTCGCCGTGATTTTTTTTCGCGGAATACGTACGACAGCCGCGAATGTA
The DNA here is from genome assembly GCA_022814645.1 of Ganoderma meredithae. Classification (NCBI taxonomy): domain Eukaryota; kingdom Fungi; phylum Basidiomycota; class Agaricomycetes; order Polyporales; family Polyporaceae; genus Ganoderma; species Ganoderma meredithae. The sequence goes on along the minus strand of JAKLMY010000566.1, from coordinate 9,533 downwards.
GAGGTCTTGGATCTCTTCTCTATATATCCTCGCCAAGTCTGCGAAATAGTCGGCTAACTGCCGGTTAGATGGTGCGTGGGTTGAGGCGAGAGCAGAAGCAGGATGCTCACTGTCACTAGTGTACGCAGAGGACTCGTAGGCGTACGATCCGTGACGGAAGTGCAGCCATTCGGGCGCACACATCGTTACTTTCAATTTACTGATATCCTAGAGTCATTGCGGCAGTTAGTAGCGTACATGAAACGGACTGCTAAGGGCGGCACCTCGAGACCAAGGATGCTCTTGACAAAGTCAAAATCGTCTGCATACAAGGGCTCGACCCTGCGTAGTTTATCCTACAAAGACGATACAGAGATGATCACGCTAAATCATCTTCCACCATGACGTCAATGAAGAACTCACCACCGTGATTAATGTAGAAGGCAGGGTCTTCACGAATGTAAATGACTATCCCAATATTTGACAAAATCAGCGTCATGACACGGACTGCAGGACCAGAAACCACCAACCTGGAAATAATGTTCTGGCGCTACATCGCGACGCCACATACATCATCATCATCAGCGAGAATGAACGTGGCCAGCAAACGGCGCCCTCGAGACCCACGCATCCGCATCACCCTCATGCCCCCCAGCTTCTCGAACACGCCTTCGTAGAACAGGCCTCTGCGAGATGATAATGCAGTCCTGAGTGTTCCGCCCGCAGTCCGGGATCCACCGCCCACTCGCAGAGAGAAGTGGACGCACCTCCGGAACTCGCCATCGGTGACGACTGGCAGCTCGAGCTCGAGCTGCGTCCTGACGACGTCCGCGATGCACGCGTCCTCGACCGCGCGGAGCTCCGCCGCGGTGCACTTGCCGCGCGCGAAGTCGGCGCGCTTGCGCAGGAGGGCGTCTGGCCGCTTCAGCGACCCGATGTGTTCCGCGCGGGCGGGCGACGCCATGATGGTAGTACCAGCTGCAGAGTCAGAGTCAGATTACAAGGTGGGACTGGGACTGGAAGGGGGTGCGGCCTGAAGGGAGGGAGACGCAAGAGTCGAGTCGAGGAAGCTCGCTGGGACCCCGGGTTGATGTATGTTCGCTGGCGGGGCCATGATGCACGATGTGCGGCTCATGGCCACAGCCCCACATATCGAGCGAAGGCCAGAACTTAGAAGGCCGTGTGGGGTTAGGCTTGTGCACCGTAGCGCGGCCGCCGACTGTAGTCCTGCGATTGCCGCGTCGGGAGGGTCAAGGTGGTCACCGGGTCGGTGAGCGTCCGTGCCGGCGTCGACAAGTAAGGCAAGGCACCGTCGCGCTTGGTAAGTCACCGGGGTTGGCGTGGGCGATAGGATGCCGGGCGGGTAAACTGTGTCGGCTCCGAATCTGGGTCTGAGAGGCCTTGGTGGAGTGCGATCGACTGGGCTTCCTCGAAACTCCAGGCTGGGGGCGATCGCGGACCGACGCTGCAGTACGTGGACTTCATGACATGACCTCCACTTGTCGCAGACCGAGAGTTCTATCGCATGGCGCGCGCAAAGTATAAGCGAGAACAAAAATCATGGCAGAGAACGACGAGCCCAGGTTCGCTGAGGAATGCGTGGGAGTCCCGATGGGGGCATTCCTGGTGGAGCAGGCTTCGGCGGTGCGATGGAAGAAGGCCTGTCAAGAGTCGAACCTTAGTTTGGACAATGTAAGTGCATGCGGTCAGTAGAGGCTTCCCCAGACCGTGCGCGTCGTCCTTTCACCCTTCCCCGCATCTCCCACCTCGAAGTACATCCCCATCTCCATTCTCGACCTCATGCCGTCCACGAGTCGCTGCTATGCTCTGCTAGTTTCAGGAGGACAGAAATGCGGGACAGAGGCGCCTCCGGCGAGCGGTCTCTGCGAGGAGCACCACGACGAGTGCCTCTCCATCAAGTCCACAAACGAGGAGGCGACCAAGGAGGCCGAGACGCTCGAAATCCTCCTCCCAGACATCGCCTCTAAGATGTTAAATGAAAATGGCAGCAGTGACCTTGATGAGCTCAGGGCGGATGGGATCATCATGGTGAAGTACATCGAGAGGCTCCAAAGCGCAATCCAGGGAGGGAAGGAGGCTGAAAAGCGGTTCCCGCTCCCCGGTACGCCGAGCAGCCCCTCGACACGACGGCGATGTACACGTATTTCCTGCAGGAGGTGGATCTGCGCAAGAAGTACTCGAAGTGGTTCCCGTACTTTGTGGGACTTGCATTTCAACAGCTGTAACTAGTACTTGGAGGTGAGGGAGGAGAACCATGGGCTGATAAAGCAGTGACTTGAACGGCTCATCAAGGTGCCCTTGTTGCGGTTCAATATCATGATGTACGGAGAGTGGTCTGTTACGATGCTGTTCAGTCTCTTCGGTGTCAGGCCCTCGGAGAACGATGTGGTGTGTGCTCACCAAGCTTCTTCTCGTACGGACTCGTGCCAGATCCAACGGAGACGGACGTGGATCGATGATGTTCAGAACTCAGATAATCATAGACAGAGGAAAAGAGGAACATCCATGGCAATAGAATGGCCAAAATAGATCTTGTACTGGACAAGTGCAAGGAAGGGCGGCTTGCTGGTAAGAGGAGAAGATTATGATACATTGGTGGTGGGAGCGTGCTTGGTTCTTGGCGCTTAACACCAAACCTGCCAATGGGAAAGGCTTGAGCGCCTGCATGGTACCTGGATCTGAACCGCAGAAAGTATGGTGCACCGCAGCTTTCTCCTCCCCTTCCTCTCACTATCTATGGCCAGCCATGGCCTGGTTTATTGGTCTGCATGTCCGTGTTTTTATTTCGGATCAATGCTAAGCAACTTCACCAAGTGCATCGTGTTCGGATTTCAACACAGGTCTGATTCCGGGCTGCCAACAAACTAGCTGCACTGAACCTTCGCGCGAGTACGCCTCGCGGACCTGCGACCATCGCTATTCGCTAGTGAGTGTCTCAATCCGAGTTTCGTTTCTCATATCCGTGTTTCTGCCACTTGTGTGTCTCCCGCAGTTGTTCTCACACCGCGTTCTCAGTCGGAACGGTCAGAGGCTGCACTGGTGAGAGAGTTCGCGGGCTTTGTGTCTGTGAGCTCGATCATCGGCGACCACGGATGTAGCCACCAATGTTTCTGGGGATCCACAGTGAGTTGCAGACATTGTCTTCCATCTCTGGATGCCTCAGAGGACACGCCGCGGAGGGTGCTTGGTCGTGGGTTGCCCGCTTTGGTGAGTTGTCATTGACACTCCAGAGACGCAGAAGTTATCTGCCGACCAGACGGGATCGAATAAATTTTCGGACGTTGCAAAGCAGGAGAGTGCCCAAAGTGGCTATATGTCCTGCTGCAGGTCGACAGATACCGCAGCTGCAGATGCTCTTCCTCTCCTCATCGTTTTGATGTGGGACCCTCACCCAGACAACAATATCTTCGATCCCCTGCAATTCATCTACGGACAGATGCAATACCACGTGTTTGGAGGAAATCCTTTAATTCCTCATAATGCTTCCTCTCGAGAGGAAGCGACGTCTTACATCACTTGCCCAATCAACCCATCTCGCTTCCTAGCGATGCAGTTTTGCAACACCGCTTCCCATCGGCGCGCATCTCCCTTCCACGGCGGGAAACAACCACGCGCTTCACTGTGGAGCCTTGTGACCGCATTGCGCCTCGTCCGACATCGACTGGAAAGATCAAACAAACCACCTGTGACACCCTCCGCCCTGAGCTTTCCTGCCTTCACTTCCCTGCCTTCACATCATTCCTCGTCCTGTTGGTGCGGCTTATAAGCTTTGGCCATTTCAACCCTCCGATGCCAGACACCCTGTTTCTTCTCGCCAGTCGCGATTCTGCGCTGTACTCATGTCTTTTTCTTTTTTTGCCAGTACGTCCTTTAGGCTTGCTGAGCCGCTCGCATTTAAATATTAATTAATCGTTGAATTTCCGCAGGAGGACCCATACCAACTTCCGGCCGTGCACCCCGGCAGCCCGCCATCTTCGCCGGAACTGGTTCTCCTTGGCTGTTTATACGTTTCGCTAATACGCCAGTTCAGATGAACGCTTGACGCCTTGGATCAGCTGTCCACCGCCGCTCGCAGGGATACTTCCTGTCCTTATGGAGCGGACTATGGTGGACGCCGCGCCCCCCTTCACCTTCATCCCAGCTTCGGACTTTCTTCCTCCAGCGCGCCCAATGCCTGCGGATGACAGGGGCCCGTTTGTCACTATGCACCTCTCCGAGTACCTTGGTACGCACTGTTCCAAGTCTGCACTGGTGCTGAGACTCTGCCCCACTGAGAGCCCCATCATAGATCTCTGGAGTCGGGCAAATTGTCATCCGAAATGCGTTCTCCTGCCCATGTCCGTCACTATCCCCCAAGACCAAGGCGCGAACCTCCCTCAGCCGCGCCCGCAGCGCGTCACGTCTACAACTGAGAGTAGTGGTTCAGTTTCTATGGTCCGGGAGCCGTGTAGCCAGCCGTAAGTGCTCAGAGTCAGGCTTGTGCCGCGCGCGACATAGTTCCACTTACTTATGGGGCGAGGATCTAGTGTCGCAACTGTGACGAGGCGCGAGGGACGTGCGACGCAGGCCAGCCATGTGGTCGGTGTGTTGGGAGAGGGGATAACGCGAGCTGCGTCTATCTGCCGCGGAAGTGGGCTATGACCGCTCAGCACTCAGCGCCGCCGCTCCGGTCCCGCGAAAAAACACCCCACAACTCAAGTGTCAATGCTGACGCTGCTGGGGCCGGTAAGTGCAGTGCCCTTCTTCGTCGCTGGCTATTTAATTTATATCCATGGGATATTTCGGCCTATTGTCTTCCGCAGTGATGCCTTTCATTGCAGACCCAGCGGCGCATTCCTCACAGACGGTTGTTGGATGAGTCAATCTGTTCCTTTATCATGAGTGGTGGATTGTGCAGATCTGAGCTCGTCGCTAGCAAGATGAAGGTCACAGCAACGACGGGCTTCCTGAGTGGACTGTGCCCCGATGCACTGACTCGGATTTTATCAAGGCTTCTCATTTGTGCACAGTGTTCTGATCGTGATCGAGCCTTCGTCATTGTTGCCTCGCCCGTTAACCCTTGCTCAATAGACCCAAGGAAGAGTGGGTTCTTATTTTTCAATATATCAGGACGGTCCACTTGCGCACGCAGCAATGGGTGACAATCTCACCAGTCCAGCCTCCGTGGCCCAGAAGCGCGTGGATGCCAAACCTTCTGCGATTCCTGTAGCCTGTCAACACTGATTTTGCTGTCCAGATGCCTAGATCCGTCAGATTCGCTCTCCCGAAATATCAGCGCTGTCAGCGTGACGAACAGAAGGCTTCCAAGGCCACCCCGAGATGCCAAGTCCGGCAGGTCCGTGGTCTATTAGTTGTTCCGCGAAGCTACCGCAATCTCCAAGTGCTTTGCGCTATGCCCCCTACTATCGCACCTTGCAGTGCTATGCTGCCTCCCGCATCGTCGATGTAAGCAATCGCGATGCAGAACAGTGGGTAAGTCATTTCATACCGTTCGTAGCGTCAGATAAATTTACATTTCTATTTCAAGTTCGCTCGAACCCCGCAAGGACCCCGTCCTATACTACATATGCAATTGTTAAACAGTATGCGCTGGGAACCCGGAAGACAAGGAAAAGGCGAGAATTTACACTTCTGATTCTTACAATGCAGGCAAGGTGATCCAGGACAGCTCGACGGAAGGACAACTGGAAGAATGGAACATTGCAAGATCCATCTATCCAAGCGGCTAGGTGGTAACTGTCGCCCCCTCTAGATGCTGTTAACTCCGTAGTGCCCCGGAATGCCGTCATAGAAAATGCCCGAAGGCACGGGCAGAATGTGCCATGCAGATGGACTCACGGGAGGTGCCCGTTGAGCCACTGGCGGGAGCACGAAAGATGTCCCAGCTCGCCGACTGCCTGATTGAGCGTGTTCGCGGCGAGGCCCTGCCGACTCATGATGAGTCGTCGATGATATGTACTCGCCATCTCTGCCCGGCCTACCAGCGGCGTCGAGACGCCTTGTGCGCCGCCCTCCTTTGGTGGGGAGATACACACATTGCGCCTCGATGCCGCGCACCTTGCAGCGGTGACATGGGTGGCCTTGATCGCACTTCTTGTGAGAGTCGCTGCAAGGAGTGCACTGCTCATGGTGCACAGCGTATTGACTTAGGAGGTGACCATAGGCGAGGCGCGAGACCACGCACCGCGACTTTGAGCCTTCTCCCAGTTCCTTGGGGCTGCCTCCGCGTTCGGCTGCCTCGTCCCATCTCGGTCGGGGCATCCCAAGCGCCATCAGCCCTGGGCATGCCAGAGAGCCAAGACATAGACTCAGGTGCGACATGTCCAGTGCCAGGACCACCGGATGGTTCTCCCGAGGGCAGCGAAGCTTGAGACTGTATGAGTTGAGGTCCTGCAAAGTACAAGATGAATAAGGCCAGCGATGTCTGGCTCGGTAGTGCATAAGAGGTACTCACTCAGGTGGTGTTCGGAGATGCCAGTGGCCCGCGGTATGGTCTCGAAGGTGGGGGTGTCCATGGCCGGAAAGCCGGCGTTGAGCGGATGCGGCGACGAGGCAGGGGCCACGGCGGATATTGGAGGGAAATCGACGTATTCGAGTGCATTAGCATACATCTCTTGAGCACCTTGTTGAAGACTATCGGTAGAAACTGTGGGTGGGGAACAATGAGCGAACGGGTGGAAGGAAAAGTCGTAGCTCATGGTGTTCAGCTCGGTGGCGAGGCAAAGGTTGAGTCTGTTGGATATTTATACGGGCTGCCAGGGTCTGATCTGTCGGAGGATCCATGTTGCGCCGATGCTGGCCGCCAATTGTTGTATAGCCAGCCAAACGTCCCAAGCTTGGATGCAGTACTTCCGAACTTGGCATACCAATTCCCGACCTTCTTCTATCTGCTGCCCAAGATGGAACTGCTTAATCCCCATCCTAGTTCGATCTAGGTTCTAACAAATGAACAGCGCCAGGGATGCTTCCTTAAGCTCCAGACTGGTCTCTTCCTATAATCCCGCCATCATCGTGGAACCACATTTATCAAGTCCGCCGCTCTGCCCGGTTATTGTGCGTTAGGGACACTGTCTCCACAGCGGTTTTAAAATTGCAGATGCGGCGTTCTGCTGCGATTGTTCATGCACTCATACGCCATCCAATGCCGTCGTGCGGAGTTGAGTGGACCCTGCTGCCCGCCACGAAGACGAAATATGTGACGTTAACTCTGTCGATTGACTCCGACGTGGCAACACCCTGGAGGCGATGCGAGGTTCTCGTACCGGGTGCCTCAGACAGCAGGCATGAATACGAGTACAACGCATGGGCAACGACGTACGAAAGCAGGAACTTGTTGGTGCAGCAGACGGCAATGGGAACTTCAAGGACACAGCAAGGCTGAAGAGCAGACCGCTCCCGACATGCGGGAGGATCTCCGACCATGCGCGCACAGCGATGGATGGGCGGAACGCTCAAGACCGATAAGCCGAAGGGTTCAGTACAAGATGAGTCCTCGATGCCCGTGAAGGTCGTGAAGGGGGGGCGAATCGTCCTCAGAAGACATCCCACTCTGCGTCTTCCCTAATGATGGTTCCCGACTTGCGTTCCGGCGGCGGCCGTCGGATTCAGTACACCTTCCGGAGCTTCGACGTCGCGAGATGGCACGTGGATCGTTTGGACGAGATCGTCCACGACAGTCATTGGTCCCGGGACGTGGCTGGCCGGATCGTTGGGTTCAAGCGGGGCTTCAAGCTGACCCATCAGGCCTGTAACGAAGTCAGCGGCGCACTGAATGAATGCGGATGAAGTTGGGCGCGACGTACTCGAGTAGTGGTCGATATGCATGATCACGAACGGACCATTGTTCGGGGCGGCGAGAGGGTTAGGATAGCCGAGCGATCCAGTGTTGACGTTCATCGGGAACATGGCGGGGAAGTGTCCGTACGCCGTGTTGTACAAGGAGGTGCCGCCGACGTCAGTGTCCGCCGTGGGCGGACAGTACGGGTGGTCGAGGCCGTCGAAAAGGTGGTACGAAGAGTCTTGGTTCATCGTGGACTGGGCGTGTGGTGAAGCTAGTGGTGCTCGAGGATCCCTATGTTCAACCTGCAAGTGGATTTATACAAGCAGATGGACACGGTCACCGTCCACGGCATCAAACATTGACCTACGGAATTGATTATTAGGGAGGGCGGCATTCCTAGGCACCGAGGGGATTTTGGCACCGTCAACCCGGAGCATTCTGGGAACTAAGCGTCTCGTATGCCTGTAGTCAAAATTCTGGAGGATGGTAACTTATTCTTGCAGGACGCCAGATTCGAATCGCCACCGCAGAGGTATGGATCCCTCGGAGAAGATTGCCTTGTATGGACCCGTTGCGTTCATGAAGCACCGCTGGACGTTGGCGCGCATGGGTATAGATCCTGCTATTACACTACTATTAGGTTTGACAGAAGACAGGAATATATTGCCCACCCTGAACGCATCGCAGGGCGCTCCGCGACTCGGTTTGGTACGAGACCCTCTCGACTGGGCCCGAGCGGAATTGGGATTGCCTTGCTGAGAGGCCGCTCTAACTCAACCCGCCTGCCGATTCAAAATTCCTGGTCAGTTATCCTCGCCCGTTCGACCAGGTGGATACTCACGAGACGCATTGTGGATACAAGGAACTTCGCTTCGACACGATAGTGGCTGCGGTAGTCGTTGGCACCTTCGTGTTGAACGGGCGTACGATATTGTGCCGCCCGGTCTGGAAAGATAAGCATCCCAGAGACGCCATCCAGCGGGATCCAGACTACTCTGAGCCCGAAAGTTCTCTCCGACCTGCCCGCGAAGACGGTCTGTGGCCCACGGCAGAAGACGTTCGACCTCCCATTGAACATGAGTACGTATGCCGTCTAATTACCGATTGACCTCGGACGTTTTGCTTGGAGGCCCTAGGCAGTACATCGTCTATCAGATATGCCTCCTTAGATGAGTCAGGACGTATGCGGCGCATGAGTGTTGAAGAGAACGCCGAGAGATGGATCGATGAGAAGCCACGTGCACGCAGAGACACGCTACAAAGTAGGCGCTTTCACACCGTGGGAATTATCTGCGGTGGCGTCTAACCTCGTCCGACCGGCGTCGAACGCAATTTCCATCCTTTCCCACCCCCTCCTCGACCCGACTCTTCGAATTGCTCACATCCAAGTCGGTGGACTGCGAAATAAACTTGTTTCTCGATATTTGGAACCATATATCGAAGCCGGATTCTCCAATCCCACCAGGCAGAGTGGTCCTGCGTTCGTTCATGGCTCAGCCGGTCGAGGTACGTCACCATGGAATGGATTACATTTAGTTCATGCTGACCTTGCACACAGCGCATATAGTGCACTCAATCGAATTTTTCAACGCCTTGAACGAATGTGTCTCGCGCTTGGACAATATCTATGATAAACAGGATATTCGTTCACCCTGGATACAGCATTGTCGGTGAACCCTAGGCTCGATCCAGCCGTTCGGGTTCAGACTCCGCACAAGGCGGGTACCCGAACGGCTGGTCCAACTGGGCGTCG
>JAKLMY010000565.1:0-12147 GCA_022814645.1 Ganoderma meredithae | reverse complement strand
TGCGACCGGCTGCTGCACGCGCTGCGATTACGCATAATATGTCGGGGACATACGACACGCGTGACAACGTATCTTCGCCCGACAGAAATCCGTCCCAAGCGTCGGGTGTGCTGGACGCGTCGATCAGCGCGAACTCTTCCAGGAACGGGCACACGACGGGCAGCTCCTGCTCGAGGAGCGCGCACACGCCGAGGAGGGCCCGCGGTGAACCGTCGAAACACAGCGACGTGTACTCTTCACTCGAACTTCCACTCCGATCGTCGTCGTCTTGCGGATGCAGCCTGAGCTCAAGGGTGGTCAGCGCGATTGCAGCGCCCAGGAAGCGCGGAAGGAGCTCGTCGTCCTCAGCGTCGACGGCAACACGGAGCTCCGTGAGCTGCGCACACGGCAGCGACTGCCAGAGCCCCTTCCACCAGCCATACATAGGGCCCCCCAGTGTGCCGTGCAGTGTGCCCGAGGGCCAGGTGTGATGACGGACCCGTCCGCGGCGAGCACATGTGTACGGAACGCCAGCGTGCCCCCGCAAGCGACCATCTGGAGCGCGTTCGCGGCAGAGTTGGGCGGGAGCGGTGGGGGCGGGGTGACGAACTGGACGATGCGGCTGTCCGTGAAGAGCTCGAGGAGGTGCACCGCCGCCTCGCGGGGAACAACGAGGTGCTCAAGGCGCGCGAGCACGCGCATCAGTGGACTCCGGACGATCGCGAGACGGTGCAGGCGCTCCAGCTGGATGGGTGGGCCCAGGTGTGGCCGCCCAGCACCGCCCAGCACCCAGCCGTCAATGGGAATGCGGAGGTTGGTGATGGTGAGGGACTTGAGCGCGGGTGTGCTCCATAGAAGGTCGAGGAGGTGCTGCATGTACGGTTTTTCGATATAGCCGATGTGCAGTTCGCGCGGGGCTGAGAAGGACTGTAGGGGAAGGAAGGCCGGATTGATGATCGTGAGGGCGCGCGCAGGGAGGGCGCTGAATCGGCGAAGAGGATGGGGGCTTGTCGTGTTGACATCCGCGGGTCGAAACAAGGGTCGAAACAAGTGGTCACAGAGGTGAAAAGGAGGTACTCGAGTGCTGGGGCGGGGCGCAGGAGGGGAACGAGCTTGTAGGGGTTGAGGAAGTCAACAAACTCCAAGCTGCGAACACGGTCCATGTGTGGCGTGAGGCTGTTGGCAGTACGGACATTGGCCGTCAAGCTGACAGAAAGCGGGAGTTGTTTCGTGCGCAACAAGAGGAGGAAAAACAGGCGTTTGTTCATCTGCATTGGCATGTCCTGCGGTCCGACGACCGTGTTGCTCAGCGTCATCCAAAGCTCGGGCATGTCTAATACAATGTCGCGCCATCGGTGGCACGTCTGGCTCAGTGCGAGGGGAGGATGAATGTCAGTAGTATTCACTGAGCCTGAAGGGACGTTATATGTGAGATCTGTAGTTGTCTTGCGGTGTACCACGATGATGAAAATCTCCAGAAGGAGTTCAGTCGGCAGCGTGTGTACGGGACAACGCCTCCTGGCAGTCGACTCAGCGGGCGAAGACCCAACATCCGAAGTACGAGTTATAGAAGGAGGCCGTTACTTCATGCATCACTTGCAGTCTATGTTCTTAGACTTACAAATGAGCATCGGCCCTTCAAATACCACCGGTGTGGCGCTGATGCGGCTGCAAGATTCCTGTAAGATGACAATATGTTCAATATGCCTATATGTCAGGTGGTATCAGCACCTACCATATTATACAGACTCGCGAGAAGTCGGCATGGCCTCAAAGTATCGAGTATGAGTCCAAGTGGCAGTTGTAGAGGAAGTTTGGCAGTTATGAATGCTGTGCGGCGGCGAAACAGTCAGGAATTGAAGCGGAGCTGGAGATCATAAACATCAGAGTTGACTCGAATCTATACAACACTTTGTACTCCGCTCAACCGCAATGCAGCGCTCAGCGCTCAGCACTCATCCTCTCTGTCGATGTGGAGGTGGGCTGGTAGGGCATGTATTCATCTTCAGCCCGACCACGTACACGTGTGGACTAAACAATCACATCAAATTCCACCTGAATCCATGCTGCAGAGTATGTATATGCCTCTCCGTTCCACCCAAGCGGAGCAAGCCATTCGGTGAGTATCCTGAGTTGTGAATTACAGAAGGAATCCCGGGATAAGACATTTTGGTGCGTGTCTGGCAATTTCTCCTCTATCAACTGTGAGGCTGATACACTAGTGGAAACTACTGTAAATCTGTGAGAATCATTCGAGCCATGCCAACATACCTGCTTGAATTGTTAATTGGACCAGTATTTGTGACATGTTTGCAGTATACTTAGGCATTTGGAACAGTGGCAGGCAACAGATTTGCGTGCCGCGGTCCTGATTGTCGACGGCGTAGATTCCACAGATGTAATGTGAGCTTCATTTGAGCGCTATCGTACGATATCTCGGATCGTGGCGAGGTTACCGCAGCACAGTGGGTTCCGTGCCCCACACCCCAGCTCATGCGCCAATATTCTCAAGCGCTTGAGTCTGCGACACTCTCATCCTTTCCCCGATGTCTTCCACGCCGCAGACGTCCTTTGCTGCTGCAGACCCCCAAAAACTCGAAGATGCCCTGCAGCACTCCCCTTCGACCGTCTCAGACGTCCTGACCGGGCTGCTTTGGGATGCCAGTGGCAGCCGGGCCGAATACGCCATTGCGAGTAAGCAGGTCCTTTCCTCACGATGTTACGAAATAACTTATTATTCTGGCATAGCGTTAAGCGACAATTCCTTTGCCCGATTCATGGTCAGGATGGAGGAAACATTCCCCACAACTGCTCAGGACTTTCTCGGTAGTGTATCATCCTCGATGCTTTCCAAGTTCTCTTCCACCGTGTTCGAGATGGTACAGGTCAAGGATGTCGACCTTCGAATGGTAGTCTCAACTAGGAGCTTGAGGGAGGCATGGGATACGGTCATCCTAGCACAGCCCGCGTTGAGGGAGATAGCAAGACTGTCGTCCATGATGGTGAGATTTCTTTAATTTATTCCATGAACGTACCTCGTTGATGAACCACATCATAGGTATTCGTCCCTTCTGATGTTCCCATCAAGCCGTTCACAGATCTCTGCTTGGATGTCCCTACTAGAAGGGCAGAGCTACCCATTATAGAACACGCCATCCTCAGTGAGCAGTTTCGTATCTTCACGGTATGCCAATTCCCTACGCACTGTTTGCATGTTTATATTTTTGACGTCCAGCAGTTCTTCACAGAGGTCCTCCGAGACTCAGAAGCTGTCAAATTTCTTGAGAAACAGCAACTCCCCCATACTACAAAAGTTTCGTCGCGTGGAGCGGGGTTGCAGGCTGCAAGCAGCCAAGACATCGCTGCTGAGGCTGATTTCAATACTCAAGCACCTCCAGACAACTCAAAGCCAGAAAACGACGATCTTGACGCAGTGTACGAAGTTAGCCCTCCAAAAGCCGCCTTCTATACAGAGAATGTGAAGGGATTTGGTGAATGGAAGGTCAACGTGACCGAGAACGCGAACTCGCAGCTGCGAAAGTTGCGCAAGAGGTCACCCGAGATGCTTCGCCTAGTCATGAAGAAGATTAAGTAGGTTGTCTTGCTCCACTCATTCATTCAGCTTACTCGACGAGCATTCACAAACATCTCATCCAGAGACCTTTCACGCGGCCACTTCTCATCTGACAACCAAATTCTCATTTCCGACACTGAGAATGCAGTGCCAATTTTCAAGGCAAATGTATCAGGAGACACTCGCTTGATCGTATGTTCTCATGTCCATTTCAAAGTGCGTTGATGAAAGTTGGCTGACCTGAGCTGCCTTTTCAGTATCAAGTTGACTGCGTGGTAGAGGCAGTCACTGGCGTAAGCACCGCAGTATTTTCCATTCACTTGTCCTGACATACTATGCCTAGGAGGAATACCAAGGCAAGCACACCAACAGATTAGGAGTTAGGAGTGGACTGTCGCCTCTGATCAACCATGGTGTACAGCATTGCGAATATTTGGTGTGTACAATCATACGGAGCTTGGCAGAATGGGAGTATTCTGGGAGGTCCTTGGACGAGACTTGGGGCGGCAGGGAAAGCAATATCGCAGTCGGTGAGCAAGCACCTGCCTTGTTTTGTGTAATGCCTAAGTTTACCTTAAACAGCTGTCGAGCCCGCAGTCAACCCCGGAACATCCGGGGGAATGATGTATTCACGCCTCTTACATTCTCAGGCCCTGGCCAGCAGCTCGAGACGACAAAACATCATACATTGGTAGAAAACATCAAGGGGCTTGATGTATGTTGACATGCTATGTTCTGAGAGCAATACTGACTTGTGATCCTGCAGTATTCGATGATCCTGTCAATGCATCGGTTTGTTGGATTCTCAAAGGTAAAGCATACACCTTACCTCGCAGTGGTTTCCCCTACTCAAATGCTCTGATTTAGGCTCTACTCAATAGTGTGTAACTGTTCAGTGTGCACTGCTAGCGGAATGACACTGTTTTGATCATATTGCACAGGTTTTATCGCAGACCGAGATATCGAGTTCATGTTCAATCCTTCGTTGAGTTATTTACACTTTCTACCTTGATAATGTACCTTTTACTGAATATTTTGGCATAATATATGGATACAGATCCATGGAGAGAAAGATCATTGAGCATCCATCCTCATGCTATGTTATTGGCCGCTCTGGGACTGGGTAAGACTATGCATATTTAGTAGTTGCAATATCCCTATCTCATAATGCTCTGTCTAACAGAAAAACATTGACCATGATGTACAAGATCGTCTCCATTGAACGCGGGTGGTTATCATCAGCATGGGGTCTCACAAAGCCCCGCCAATTGTTTGTGACTCGGTCACAACTGCTTGCAGGCGAGGTGCAGCGAACAACAGACCAACTAATGGAGTCATTCAGGCTGGCAGAACTCAGCCAAGAAGAGCTTATGGCCATCAGAAACAGACGAGGTGAAGAAGAGACATCCCATCGAGCCTTGCCAAGAAAATGGAGTCAGCTAGAGGATCACCATTTCCCACTCTTCATTCCTTTTGATAAGGTGTGTCAATTTGTCAAAAATCTTTTAAGAAGTCACTTGAAGTAGGCTGAGAGGGTTCTGTCAGCTTCTAGATCTGTTGGAGGCAGATTTTGCTCTAGTAGGATATAGCAATGATGAGGCTAGCATGTGAGTTCACTAGCATCTACCATGATGTCTCATGATAATTTTGCTCTAGTGAACCTGAAGATGGAGAAACTGGACTTGTCTCTGGGAGGAGATTTATCCACACATACTGGGACCATCTTCCAAAGAACTTGACTAAGAGTCTAGGTGGGTAAAATAGCTTGGTTACTTGTGTTTGAGTCCTCATGAATTAATTTTGTATCATAAATTAGATCCTGCATCTGTTTTTGCTGAAATAATGGGTGTGTTTACTAGTCCTGAAAATTACTGATACTTACATCCTGACTGTCGGTCAGGTGTTATCCAAGGTTCAGAGGAGACAATCAATATGCCACATGGATACTTGACTCGGGAGGCGTACTTGGGCCTAAGCAGTCGCTCTCAATCAACTTTTGCATCCATGAGGAGCAAAATCTACGACATCTTTGAGAAATATTTATTACTCAAACATCGCCGTCGAGAGCATGATAATGCAGAAAGGTATGCTAGCATTTGTCCCTTACAGCACTTCAGCTTTGTAACAATTGTTATCATGTACCAGAACCCATAGGCTAGCTGCCGCCATCCAAGCAAAAGCTAACCTCCCAGGTCAACCAGTACAGTTTCTGTTGAGTATTTCTGAGTCACACAGTCGTGCTTCACCATTAAATACAGATAATGTCTGTACTAGGTACACTGATGAAGCCCAAGATAACCTCATTATTGATCTACTCCGTAAGAATCCTGGGTATCTTTCTAAAATATCTATCTTTGTTATTAATTCATCATCTATATTACAAGTCCTGAGGTCACTGTGCAACAACCCAAATGGTTTATTCTGGGCAGGTGATACTGCCCAGACAATTACCCTTGGAAGCTCATTCAAATTCAGCGAGCTCACATCAATGATGCACAGGATTGAGGTGGGAACTGGCTCTATTCCATTACTAGCCAATCTTGTTAACAATACTTCATGACCTATTGCTATAGGCACGAGGTCCACACTTCTCTCACATTCCTCCGGTCACCTTCCACCTTGCTGTGAACTACCGGTCGCACTCTGGGATCACCAACTGCGCCCGGACTATTGTGGAGTTGATAAGTTCACTCTGGCCCGAGTCTATTGACAGGCTTAGTGGCGACAGTGGCTGGCGGGAAGGACCAATACCTGAGTTTATCAAGGGGTCCACTGATCTCTCGAGGTTATTTAGCCAGCAGGATGGCGCTGGAAGACTGTGAGCCAATTAACTATTTGTGCAATATTTGAATTCACTGACTTTGCCAACAGACCTCTTGAACTTGGAGCAGAACAATGTCAGTGCTATCCCTCACTCATGCTGAACCTCAGTTGTCACGTATGCTCTATAACATATAAAGGCATAATTGTCCGTAATAAGGCCTCTAGTGAGGCACTATTTTCCAAGGGGGTCTTAGGAGGCCTTATCTTGTGAGTTGTGAACCTAACGCATATTTTGGAGAGGCGATGACACTGTTATTGATATAGGACAGTCTTTCAGAGCAAAGGTCTTGAGTTCAAAGACGTATGTAATGTGATAAATGCATGTTTTCTATTATTCTTGTTTTGAGCAGCATCTGTGCACAGGTTTTCCTCTGGAATTTCTTTGCAAACTCAGAGGCAGATGGAAGAGAATGGGATACAGTTTGCAAACTATTCAATGACCCAACATGCTCGCGAGATTCAGTAGACAGATACCGCAATGTCTGTCGGGAGGCACGTATTATTCTAACTGAGACTTTGAAAGGGTTTTCATTTTTCTTTCATACAGTTGAAGCTATTGTACGTGGCAATGACCCGAGCCTGCAACAATCTTTTCATCATTGAGGAGTCAAACCATCGGAACCCGGTGTTGGTAAGTTGTCATGATTATCATCTCCACCAGTGTTACCAACTGGAGCATTGAATCATTGATGGCTAATGAACCAACTTACAACAGGAGCTCTGGAAGGCCAGGGGTCAGATTGAGGTACAAGATGGATCGACGTATTCCTTCAAGCTTTCACATGTGGAGTCCCTTCCGGAAGACTGGGCACGGCGAGGCAAGGCACTCATGGACAAGCAACTGTATGAACAAGCAAAATACTGTTTCCAGAAGGCAGGCCTCACACTCGAGAGCGATATTGCACAAGCATATATTCAGCAAGAAGCTGCCATTACTGCTGAAGATTCTGCGGGTGCTGGTCAACTGTTCGAGTCCTGTGCTGAATCAAGCACAGACTGGACCACCAGTAGGGAACTCTTCCTTGCTTCTGCGATGTGCTACAGTCGTGCTGGCAATTATCCTCAGAGTGCACAGCTGTATCACGATGCTGCCGAGTACACCAAGTCCGTCCTTCAATATTGCAAGGTTCCAATGATGCACAAAGCTCTCAATGTGACTCGTGGGCATCGGGAAGACATGGATGGTCTGGTTACTAGGAAAGTGTGCGTGCACTTCCTTGACCTTGGCCAACACAAGTGCGTACAAGTTAGCAAGCCTCCTTTTTGTTTTGAGAACTGAAAAGATATTACCAAAAGGCGTGTAGTGGACCTATTTCCAGATCTGGAGGAGTGTATTCAGTTCATGAAGATCCACCAACTCAATACCTACCTTGCAACATATCTCGAGTCTTTGGGACGATTTGGTGAAGCTGCAGAGGCCTATCTCAGCCTCAAGAATATCACGAAGGCAATTCAGCTCTTCTTTCAGGACGAGAACCCAACTTCCGTGGCGCGCGGAACAACGACCCTCCTTGACTACTTGTGGCGTCGCCGTACCCTGGGTCATCCTGATAACAAGAGCTCAGAGCTCTCCAGACCACTAGTAGAACTCTTATCTAGCAGGATAACGCTCTCAGGTATCCAGTATCAAGATTGTGAGCGACATGACGACGAGGTAACCTCCCTGCATTGATAATGAGTTAATGATGACCACTGACGGAGGGATGCACAGCTACGCATGTTCTCATCCATTATCGACCGCAGACCAGAAGCTCTCCTTCAACTAGGCATTAAACTCGGTTCGAATGCCAATACCGTTGACTCTGCATTGTTGTCATTGGACTATGCGTTCACGTTTCTGCTCGACAGCGCTTTGGAGCTCACCACACTCGTTGAATCGTCCATATTCTTCCCAGCGTTTTGCCCTTACACTGCCCACCTCAAAGCTCATTGCAAGGATTCACGACCTTCTAAAGCCCTTGGGGTTTATCGAGGCAAACAACTAGGTTCTTACACCCTACTTGAGGGAAGCTTGCTGTATGGGTTAGCCCGCACCGCGAAGAGCCCTGCGGTCCGGGGAGAAGTCAGCATTACTGCATCGGCCTTGTCCAAGCTCCTTGGAGAAGCTCTGGGAATCCGCCTCGAGTCTCGAATATCGCTCATCAATGCAGCCTGCAAGGAGGCCAAAATTCTCCGACCATGCACATCGTACTGCCTTACTGGAACCTGCCTAGGATTTGTCAACGCTTCGTGCCGCTCGGCGCATCAAGGGGGGCCACACCTGCTCAATGTCGAAGGAATTCATTGTCGCATACGGCTCATGTGCCAGATGATCATTGCATATGGCACACTGGACGCTGGCATCAGAGACGATGATGTGGTCTGGAAGGAGCGGTACGTTTGTCCACTTACAACTAGGGAGAACGACTCACTGAAATATAAATATATTCCCACTGGCAGCACTTTCTGGATGCGCTTGCTCTCTGACTCTATCCTAATCCCTTTCTTCGCCCTAGGAACTCCTCGGATGTTTCATTCAGACCTCGTTCCCGAGTTTCTGGATGCCTTTCGGGTCCTGAATCGGTGGATCACCGATGTCCTTTACGTTGCCTTCACTAGTGGCTCGTCCCATTGGGTATCATCCCCGGTCGACCGTGCGCAACTGATACCCCGAGCAGCCTTACTTGGATATATGCTCGACTATCTCAGAGCGGCAAAACCGACACCTTTTCAGAGCGTCCAAATGGAACTCTGGTACGGACCATCATATCAACGTCATCTTCAGCAACTCCACCCGTTCGTCAACAAGGCGTCGTGTTCCCGTCTTCCTGGGGCTCTGCTGTATCTACGGTAGGCACGACTATGGCCTCGGTATAGCGACGACTATTCATGGCGTATGGGTTATAGGTTCCTCCTTGATGACCCACAACGACGTGGAGAGGGCCGTGAAGCAATAATCGCTCATATGGCGGAGGGACTTTCCACGGCCATCATACTCACGAAGCCTGTTCCCACCGACCGCACACTACACAACGTCATACTCGGTCGCGGATGGATGCTGAACTTGGTTAGCCTGTGGAGCTCGAGCGAGCTGCCTTCGCCCGTGCATGATCAGAAGCACATCGACGAGTTTGTTGAGCTCCTCCAGCCAATGCTACATACCTTGTGCGCATCGCCGACTGGTAAGCGGATGCTGTTTCATTCAGTGCGTGCGTTCACCCGACCGTTCACCATAGGTCCTACTGCTCAAGCCTTTCGGTCACCGGATACCAACATTCAAGTTTTCTCGAACATACTTCATGTGTGAGTTAATCTATTCCTGACGTGTCGTTGAACTAACATAACAATATACATTTCGTCGTTTCAGGATCAAGGCATTCTTCCTCGGTAGGTTTCAGCGCAAGAATTGGTCCTTGCGAGTCGATGTAATGACTGTGTTGTCAATATAGTTGGGCACTGGATGGACCTTCCGAAGAAAGGCCGGTTGCGGATGGTCAGTTCGATCGCAGATATCCCGGAGCGTTTCCGTCCGCCTGGCTTTCGGTATGTTATTTATCATTGCTATGCCTTTGGTATAACCTAATCTAACCATACGCACAGGGACTTGTTTCCGTACGGAAGAGGCAGAAAGTACCGGGACTTGGGCTGGGATAAGCTGGCAAAGGCCATCTGGAATTCGAATGCACCCAGTTCAACCGGTCGCGATCAGCTTATTCACATACAGAAGAGGGGTCTACGCGAGACCTGTGCGATGGACACCCCTGGGTCCGTAGTTTGTGTCGTATACGGCATGTTGACCAACCTGCCATCACTCCTCGCCGAGTCCATCTCGCAACCTTCCAGGCAGCCAGATCCCTTCCCTTTGGAATGGCTCCTTCCGAAGCCTCATCCTGTCTCTGTGGAGAGGAAAGGGGTAGCTAGGCCCTCGACTGCGCCGTGCTTCCATGGGCAGCTGAGGCCAGTGGAGATATGACAAGGCTGCGGGACGTGGTGCAAGTCCGCCGTCTACATCGTCCATAGTTCCCTTCAGCACCAACAATCCTATGCGCTAGCCTGATTCGCCCTCGTCCTCCAATTATCTCGTCTCATAGCATCTTGAAATCCTGTACTTCGTGCCCTCCTCCTGTCTCAATTATGCATGCCACCTCGTGTCCCGATATGCGACCTCGCCCCTGTGTACTATACGTATCTTGTACCTCTCCCGACCCATTGATACCTAGACCAGTCACGTACCGTCAATATCGCCTTCTGCTTCAAATCGTCACCGCCCTCCCTCGCAGATCCAGACCCCAGAGTCGTTTCGCAGCCGTTGTACTATTACTCTTGTAAGAATCCATCCCGTACCTTTCGCGCTCTCTAAGTCAGATTTTGCAGTGCAAAATCAAAATTGAACGAAGATATCGTACCTCGACAACCCCCAAAATGCTCAACCCCAGGATCGTAGCACCTGACAGACGGAGAGAGATATAGTCGAGACGAGAGTTGGCGCATCCGTTGCCCAATCGCCAAGCCCAGTCACGCCGAACAGACCGATAGAGGCCCTGTAAAGAGCAACGTCGGCCCGAGATTCAGAATCAGAGGAGATAGGCCGCGCCAGCTGGAAGGGCAGGGCAGATATCGCGGCGCCAGAGCACGGCCCAGGTGGTGGAAAGTTGACGACGATGCGAAAGCAACCAATTCTCAACGCATCCCCGCACAACTGCGTGCCAGTATCTGCAAGCCGCGCACAACCCACTCACCTTGCATTTGAGGTACTGGCCGCCGCGAAAACGCTTCGGCCCACGAAAGCACCTGGCATTCCTAAGAAACGAAGCAACAGCGGACGGACCGTCCTCTCTGGCCCCTGTAACCATCGTAGCCACAGATCGGGATATCCGGCAAGTCAAGCCGCCAAAACGAACAGCTAGAGCGTCCACCGAAGTTCACCGGGACCGGGACACGTCTCCAACAAGCTGTCGCACACGCACGGCGATGGTCCCCTATGCGAAGCTCCCGACGCGAGCACGCGGTCCCTGACACCTGTACGCAGTCGCCTACACACGCGCGTCAGCCCATTTCTGTCTTCTCAAGTCCCCAACGTCAGCGCTGCCTACTCACCTGAATCGGTTTCCATGTCCATCCACCGCCTCGGTGCTCTCTGCTCACTACACGTGCACAATCTCGATCCGGTCCGCCTGCACAGAAGTCCAGATCCCCACGCGCATACACCGCGAAGTCGCATCGCCAGCAGGTGCTTCGCTTCGACAGCGGTGGGAGCAGCATGTAGTCCTAGTGCAGGGGGCGCGGGGATGAAGCCCGTTCTTGAACGTAGAGATCAGGGTCGAGCAACTTGCGACCGGGCTGAGGCTAGCTGCAGAAAACGTCGTTGCGGAGCGTGCGCGCCTGAGAGACGCATCGACGCATCGCCTGAGGCTCCCCGGTGGGATTTTAGGACTCATCGCAACGTCAGAAGAGAGGCAAGAGGGAGGCACGATCATCAGTGTAGCAATAGTGTATCATCATCATGCACAGGTGGAGATTATGCGCGTGACGAGTGGAACAGCAGGTCCATGAACTGCCTCGCCTGGATCAGGAACCGCGGCAGCGAGTCATTCTTCATCGCCATATTAATGAAGTCGTACTTGTTCGACGCAATCTCAAAGTCTTGCTCCAGCTATATGCGCATGTATGCATGTCGGAATATGCAGACACAGCTGAAACACACAAGCCAGAGAGGCCGCATAGCCGTCCACGTTCGCGATCGTGTGCCCCGCATCCGGGTGCTTCGACTCCAGCCCGTACTCACCCCCGAA
>JAKLMY010000564.1:0-12151 GCA_022814645.1 Ganoderma meredithae | reverse complement strand
CCCCCCCCCCCCCCCCCCCCCCCCCCCCCCGAGTAAGTATGCTGCCGTAGGTTACGTTGGGAAAAGTCGAAAAAGGAGTATGGAAGGATGCAATGGTTGTTCATCAAATTGCGCGAACAGAGTATTCTTGCCGCGAAATACTCTCATGGAGAGTGGTCGCCCCGAGGTCCCATTCAGGATCGTCATCATCGTCGCATTGGGGGAGATCGTAGTCATCGCCGATAGAGGAAGCATTGTCGTCGAAGTCTTCAAAGCCGAGCCTGGTGGTACGCCTGCTAAAGGGAGCGCCGAGAGTCGAGGCGGAGAACGAGACAGAGATCGCGTCGAGGAGGGCCGCGAGGCGTTTGCAGCTGACCTTGAGGTCGGCGTCACAGTCCGCTTCATATTCCGAGAGACAGATACTGCTTGGTGCAGGGGTAAAGGCAGTATCGTGGGTGAGCGTTGAACTGGCCATGGACACGGAGGAGAGGGAGAGTCGTGTTTCCTGGGGTGCGAGAAGCAGGCAGGGACATGCGTGGTCCGATTCTTCGGTCGTCCCCAAAGCACCCTCATCAAGACTCTCTGGGACAACGGACAGAATTGTACGGGTCCTATCCTCCTCGAAGATAGGGGAAGGTGTACGGGGCTCCCAGGAGGAGAGAGGGCTCGGAGGTATGGACATATCATGGTCGAGAGACGGGGTAGATGCTGCTGACGTTGCCACCGGATTGCGACAAGAAGGTTTGCAATAGAGGCCCCCAAGCGGATCACAACGGAGGGTGGCGAGGGTAGCATCAGAGTCAAAGGCGAACCACATCTCCTTCTTGGTCGGCCGAGGGCTAAGAGGCTGACTGTTGTCGAGAGGTGGGTGGGTAGAGGCGTGCTTCTCGGCGGCCGGGGGATCCGACAGAGCGACCATTGTAGGTTCTTCGGAATGCCTTCTCAACATTCTGTTAAACCAGGTATCCGATGGCGATGTGGTGGTGGATGTGGTGAAGGGGAGTCCCAGCCAGCTTGAGGACCTTAGAGGCGTCGGATCGTGTATCTTCTCGACCTGGACTTGGACTTGAACCTGAGCCTCGACTTGCGTTGTGGGAACACTGAGGGAGAAGCGACGGCGATGGGCCAGGAACACCCAGGTGGAAGTAGCGGCCAGGACGGAGACGAGCACGGCGATAAAAAGGGCGAGGGCGTACGGGGGGAGTATGATGGTGGGGGCGAAGATAGGAGCCATGATGGCAACCAAGGCGGCGCAAGGAAGTTGATTGAGTAAGAAAATATGCACGGTGAGTGAGGTGAATTTGACTCGCGAAACATACATCCCACGGCCTGAAGAAGATTGGAGGCTGACTTGTCAGCTCATCCTTGCGTGCCAGCCACCCAGGCCGGCGTGGCAGAGAAAGAGACCGAGTCGCTCATTTCGAAATAAGTTTAACCACACATACGTAGCGAACTGTGGGTCTCTATAGCATGATGAGGAAGGGTTAGTAGCGTACCGATAAGTGAACGGTTTAGAGCAGTTGGCTGGCACAGTGGCAGGCGTCTAGGAACAGGTGGCAGTGACTGAATAAGGCAGTCGAAGCGCCTGCTGCCGCGTTCGGTCCGGCCCACGCGATTGGCTTCAACCTTTTCCTCTTCCTGATCATTGGCAGGACCTCCTCCTCTTTCTCAGCTATCCTTCTTGCCGACCGGTGCTTCCTTCTGTATTGAAACGATGGCTGCGGCGCTAGTTTCTAAGTCAGAACGCGCATATATTCAAGCATCACTCCAAACAACCCTTCCGCTCCGGGCGGATGGCCGATCATTGCTTGACTTCCGGACGGTCCTGCTTGAAACAGGCGTAGCGCCTTTGGCGAATGGGAGCGCGAGGCTCAATATTGGCAAGATGGCTCGCGAGGGAGGCGGAGGAACAGAGGTCTTGGCGGCCGTCAAGCTCGAAGTCGAGGACGTCGAGTCTGGAGACAGGGTAGATGGAGGAAGAGTGGCTTGTTCGGTGACTTGGTGCGCATCATTTGTTTGGCACGCTTCCTAATCCTCAGTTGTCGAAAGCTAGCTCGCCTTCAGCTTACCCTCATCTGACATCAAACGCATTGGACGACCTCCAGCGCGACCTCACCGTCATCCTGCAGCAGACTATCGCTCATCCCTCCCTCCACCCACCTAACCTTACTATAATTCCTGGTCGAAGAGCATGGCTGCTCAACCTCGACGCAGTCATTTTGGCCGACTCCGGGAATGTCGTTGACGCGCTCTTCATGGCCGCAAGGGCCTCGCTATGGGATACGAAGGTGCCACGGACGCGACCTGTAGCATATCAAGCACCCTCAGTCTCTAAGAATGCTCAAAAGGAAGACCAGGACTCCATGGACGTGGACCAGGGAACAAGTAGTCTTGACACGCGCGATATGGGTAGGACCGCAGCGGACTTCGAGCTCCCTGACTACTGGGATGAAGGCGAAGTTTTGCAGGGTCGCGAAAGGTGGCCAGTATGTGTCACGTTGAATCTTGTATGTCTCCGTTGCCTTCATATGCCTAGTATATCTGCTCATGATGCATATAGTTACCTCCGATTCACCTGCTCGACGCGACACTCACAGAGGAAGCGTCGATACCTCTTCGCCTTCACTTGATGTTCTCGTTTCCCTCTGCTACGCGTCCAACGTTGCAATCCATGCGTCTATCGGGTCCCGGAGAGTTGGATTTCACATATATCAAGTCTTGTATTGCGGTTAGTCTGCCTCATGTGCTCATTACATGGGTTTTCATCCGCGTTTAGGATGGCGAAAAGTACGCAAGGGAGCTATTCGCATCACTGGAATCCAAGCTTCGTGAAGAAGATGTTAGACGACACACGAAGGCCAGAGACAGATTCGCAGCGCTCCAATGATCCTTCTGGACGTGGACGGCATCAAAAGTATAGCATACATGTACATTCTACTGAACTTCATGGTTCTCCTAGCTTTACTGCACCTGTGCGATGTGCGCTCGCAGCACCGTGTTCAGTCCATCCCTCTTCATGCAGTTCTCGAACTTGAAGCTCTCCGCCAGACGATCCAACTGCTCAATGGACATGCCCTTGAACTGGTCCGCCCACTCCCGCACCAAGAACTCGCCGATCAATGTGCATCGGGCCATCCGTGCGACACGACCGCGTACTGTCCACACAGGGTACGGGTAGAGCTTACGGTGCTCCTCATTCGGTACGTTCTCTTCTATGAGCCGCACGATCGGGTCGTACGCGTGCCGCACATGTTTGTCGTCGGCACCCCACGAGTCGGCCGCCAGGCGGTACTTGCGCTCCAAGAAGGTGGCGAAGTGCTGCCTGTATGCTGTTTCGGGTGAGACGTAGACCATGCCCTGGAAGCCGATGTCCTTGTACAACCAGATGGACCAGCTGAGCCGGTCCTGCGGAGCACGCAGTCAGCGTCACATTCAGCTCTGCATGAAAGAGGCTTACCCTTGCGTAGAGCTGGAGCTGGTCGTTCAGGACATTGTAGCGACGCTCGTTGATTGCGTCTGTTGCGTCGCCCTCGTACTCCGGGCGCGCATACACGGGGCCCCACTCGCCGTTCCAGACACAGAGCCCACGCTCGTCCATCCAGGCGCGCTTCTTCGCGTAGCTCTTCTGCATGCGCGTTCGCTGCTCGTCCGTGTGCGCGTACGGCTCTGGAGCGTCGGGGAAGCCGTAGACGGAGTAGTCGTGGATTGCGTAGGCAGTGTTGCTCCAGCGTGTGCCCGCGTCGTCGGGGAAGCCGGAGAAGTCCGTCGAATACGTGTTCCCATCAAGGAAGAGGATGTGGTGCGGGTCAACGGACCTGATCGCCGCGTGGACGCGGTCGTAAAAGTTGACGAGCCCGCTGTGTTGTGGGTCCGCGGGCTCGTTCATTGGGTTGTATCCTGCGATCCACTGCCACGAAAGGATCAGCTCTCCTGTCTGCGTGCGGTTGTGCGTGAGTGACGCACTGTTTCGTCCTTGTAGTGCTTGGCGATCTCGGTCCACAGCCAGACGAGTCTGTCTTGAAAGTCCTTGTGGATCCAGAAGTTCGCGATGTGCGTACCGGCATCCGAGTGCCACCCACCATTCTGGCCGCCGGGTGCGGTGTGCATGTCGAGAATGGTGTAAATGCCGTGTTTCGCGCACGCTGCAACGGCTCGGTCGAGGTGTTTAAACCCCGACTCTTTCAAAAAGCGGGGATTCAGGTCGTCTTCGAAGTGGCGGTAGTTGATCGCGATGCGGATGCAGTTCAGTCCAAGGGACTTGAAGAATGCTGCGTCGGGCTCGGCGAAGAAGTGTTCAAGGAACTGAAGTAATAGCGTTGGCGTTTGTGGATATGCGATGAGGTACAGTTAGTTGATTTTTCTGTTTACCTTGTCAAAGAAATATTCGGATTTCTCTGGCCCCATGACTTCAGCCAAAGCTTCCCGAATCTGGAACTCACATCCAGGATATCCTGTTCATATGTCAAAATTTCGGTGGAAGGCATCGGTAAGCAAGTTTCATCATTTTGCTGACCTGATATGAAGTTCTCCATACTGACCATAAAATGTCAGTGCCACCGTATGGCGCCGGGAAGAAGAATCAGGACGCACGTCATCCAGCCTCCCAACCCCGCACCTCGCAATATGACTTCCCTGCTCTTGTCGTCGACGATCCGCGCCTCGCTGACCCTAAGAAAGCCCGCCATGGCGCGAAGATCCCGCTCGTTTCCCAGTGCTAGTAGTGAGTAATTGTGTGGTGGGGACCCTCGGCCTTCCTTCGAGCCGTTGCTAATCATATATGCGAACAGTGGACTCCACAGGGCGGCCGACTCGCACGAAGTAGAGCCCTGCCGGCTGCTGCGGCCCCGGACCGTGCAGTTCCCGCTGCAACCCATGACCGACGATAAGGTGATCGGGATGCCATATCGCATACTCCGGAGCCTCTGTCCGCTGTTTGGTCGACGGCGAGCTGTGTTCTCGGCGAATACTCGGTCGCAGCTGGTATCACTGTGGTCCATTGTGGTACGCGCTCGAGAGAGAGCAGGATGCATATATAAGCTGCGGATGTGATTGCTAACACGCATTCACCCACAACCACCATGGCCTACTTAAAAGTCTCGGGAACCAAGATCGTCAATCAGAATGGAGAGGAAGTCATCCTGCGCGGTGCGGGCTTGGGTGGCTGGATGAAGTGAGTGTCGTCTTTCAATTATGATTTCATGGTGTTTACTGCTGAACAATTCACAGCATGGAGAACTTCATTAGCGGTAGGCGATCATGTTCGCGGTGCCACAATCCGACACTCACATCTGAGATCCGCCACAGGATACCCTGGCTGCGAATTCCAGATCCGCGCTGAGCTCGAGAACGTGGTTGGGAAGGAAAAGTCGGAACTGTTCTTCGATAAAGTGAGTTCAACGTTTTGACATACGCCCTATCTTCGAGGCACGCTCACTAAACCCGGTGGTTCGATAGTTCCTTGAATACTTTTTCCAGGACGAGGATGCTGCGTTCTTCAAAAGCTTGGGTCTCAACTGCATTCGCTTGCCTTTCAACTACAGGCACTTCGAGGGTAAGCTCTCAACGCTCATAATGCGCCCGACGACCCCTGATCATCATCGCTCCATTTAGACGACATGAACCCACGCGTTCTCAAGCTTGAGGGTTTCAAGCACCTCGATCGCGTCATCGACCTGTGTGCGAAGCATGGGATCTACACCATCCTCGACCTCCACACCGCGCCGGGCGGCCAGAACACCGACTGGCACTCGGACGCCGGCACGCATATCGCCAAGTTCTGGGAGCACAAGGACTTCCAGGACCGCGTCGTCTGGCTCTGGGAGGAGCTCGCGAAGCACTACCTCGGGAACACGTGGATCGCGGGGTACAACCCGCTCAACGAGCCCACGGACCCGTACCACACGCGCGTGATCGCGTTCTACGACCGCGTGTACAAGGCAATCCGCGCGGTGGACCCGCACCACGCGCTCTTCCTCGACGGGAACACGTTCGCGAGCGACTTCTCGCACTTTGGGGACGCGCACAAGGGCTGGGAGAACGTCGCGTACTCGATCCACGACTACTCGGTGTTCGGGTTCCCCGCCGCGCCGGAGCGGTACGTGGGCAGCGAGGCGCAGCGGCACCGCGTAAGACGCAGCTACGAGAAGAAGAGGCAGTGGATGGACGAGCGCGGGCTGTGCGTGTGGAACGGCGAGTGGGGGCCAGTGTATGCGCGTAAGGAGTACGAGGGCGAGCTGACGGACGGGATCAACGCGGACCGGTACCTGGTGCTCAAGGACCAACTCGACATCTACAACAAGGTACGTTGCTCTCCCGTCTTGCTTTCGGCGTAGCCACGGCGGGGTGTCTGCCCGAGGATGCTGTTCTGGGCGGTCACCCCTTTCCCCTTATGAGTCGATATTCTGGACAACCGTCATACATCTTTCAGTGGGAGTGGTGCTCACTTGACTGTTTTTCAGGACCGTCTCAGTTGGTCGATCTGGCTGTACAAGGACATCGGGTTCCAGGGCATGGTGTACGTCTCGCGCGAGACGCCGTACATGACGCTCTTTAAGGAATTCCTCGCCAAGAAGCACCGGCTCGCAATCGACGCGTGGGGCGCGGACGACTCGCGGATCCGCCACGTCTACGAGCCGCTCACCGAGCTCATCAAGAAGGAGATCCGCCCCGAGCACCAGTCGCTGTACCCGGCCCC
The DNA here is from genome assembly GCA_022814645.1 of Ganoderma meredithae. Taxonomy (NCBI): domain Eukaryota; kingdom Fungi; phylum Basidiomycota; class Agaricomycetes; order Polyporales; family Polyporaceae; genus Ganoderma; species Ganoderma meredithae. Next base: position 5,478 of record JAKLMY010000564.1, on the reverse strand, counting down.
TGTGTGGAAGCTCACGGACCGCATCGGGCGGCTCGCGCGCAACATCCTTGTGTCGGAGTTCCTGGTGAAGGAGTGGGCGGAGCACTTCCGGGGAAAGAGCGAGGCGGAGATCGATGAGATCGCGAAGAGCTTCGCGTTTGCGAGCTGCTTGCATCGCGACGGGCTCAACAAGATCCTGACGGACAACGCGACGCTCGTTGCGGGCCAGTAGGTGTGTGGGGAGTTGTGCGTGAGGCTTTTTTGTCATGAAATTTGTATCAGTACCGCTGTACTATGCCCCTCTTCTGGATGCTTACTTGCGCTTTGAGTGTACACTCGATTGTTCCCGTTTCGCTAGGACCACTGGGAAACGCCAGAGTCGACTGCTCAATGTGAAGCCACCTAACCACCTAACGCTCTCGTGACGCCGCGGTGGCAAACGGACCTTGCCTATGGGCGCAGAATGTCTGAGCAGCAACTTGAACGTTGCTCACCAGCACTCGTCCACCTTTTCCCTTCTAATTGTACGTCGTAGTACTTACGGCCTGGGGTGAACTGGAGGGGACACAGGCAGTGAGTTTTCCTCATGTGCTCAACTCAGTGATAAAGAACTGATGTTACCCCGGCCAGCTTGCCGATGTGTCATAACAATGGTTCTGTGGCAACCTGCTTAAGGTTCGAAACATGGCGCAAAGCTTTATGTTGTAGGTCATTAATGATCACGTCGGCCGGCGAAGCAGTCGAATTTCTTCTCCCGTCCCCGAGTCATCTGTAAGCTGTGCCGAAGCATATGCACTATTGCCACATACATTTGATTCAGTTGATTGATTTCGGGATCGTGTTAATCACATTAGCGTTGAATACGGTATTGGGGAGGACTGTAGAAGTAAGTGGGCATTGGAGGAGGGAAAGGAAGCGCTTAGTATCTAGAGATAATTGCACGTTACACGCGGCATTGTAGGCTGTGGGGTAATTCCGCGCTTCCACGACCTAGCCTTTCTCCCGGGCTCGGCACTTTTCTCTCGGGCACTGGCTTGTCTTCTACGTCTGGGCTCCATTCGCTGCGATTTACCTTCGCACCCCGAGGTTCGTTCAAGACCGCTCTTGAGCAGTGGCCGGCTTGGCCCGGACACGCATTGGGTCGCGAACAGATGTTGTTCTGGACGTGCTGATTGCCAATGCCCATGGCCGAAACCTGCACCGCGTCCTCCACGTTTGCCACCGAACGCCCACCGCCCAGCCAGTTCGGCAGTGCTAGGCTCTAGCGCGCCCCACAGCCGTCTTCTCGGTCACTGTCCCCTCTCATATAAAAGGTGAATCTTGGCTCAAGCGTGCTTCGCATCGCCCTCGGATCCTGCCTCTCCTTCATTCCTTCCACCAACCCCACCTTCCCCGTCCTCGCCTCCTTCACGCCACCCGCCATGCTTGCCTTCAGCCTCCTCCTCCCCGCTGCTTTCGCTGCTGTGGCCTCCGCTCTTCCTGCCGCGAAGCGTGCTCTCGGCCCATGGTGCGACAACCTCGGTGGTGGTGCGTTCGACAACGTCGCCAACTTCACCCTCGCCGCCTACAACACCACCGGGACGAACACGAACACAACCGGTGCACCATTGGTGCTCGGCCAGGCGGGTGCGATTGACGGCGCGTCGTTCAAGGTCTTCTCGGTGAGTCGAACGCTCTGCCCTATTCCAACGACTCTGGGTGCTCATAGGAGCTTGCTATGACACCTATGCGCACATAGACGTATGCGACATTCCCCTACAACCAGTACCCCTCCATCGAGCTCGTCGACGGCCGTCTCATCCCCAGCGGCCCCGGCACGTCCCCAACCGCCATCAACGGCGTCACCGAAGGCTCGGAGGTGATCTTCGTCGCGAGCAACTCGGTCGACCCTACCCAGAGCGCGCAGATCTGGTGTGCTGTGGTGAGTTCCCGTCCTCGTCCCTGCTCTCCTCCGCACACCCGCCGAGACGTCTTGAATGCGCTCCTGATTCGCTGACCCCTTCCCTGCGACAGGCGGACACCGACCCCGCCGGGCATGGCACGGGCCACCCGTTCCTCGCGCTGAACAGCGACACGGACTCGTTCTCGCTCTGCCAGCGCGGCTCGCAGAACAATATCGTGTACAAGGCCACCACGAGCGACGAGTACGACTTCGACACGTGCTACCCCGTCAAGCTCCAGCTCATCTACTGAGCCTGAGGCCTCGGCTTTGGCTCGCTTTTCGCGCTCGCGCAGCGCGGCATGAGGTGGCGCACGCGTGCCCATCCCGACAATGTTTGAGAGGAAAACGGATATGAACCCCGTCGTACACAGCATCGATGGATGGACTTTCCTGAATAGGCCGTGTCCCGGATGGACCGGGCACAATGGCCTGGGGCGGTTTCGTTACGGACTCTATGGACGCTCTCTCCGCGCTCTCTGTCCTCTGACTAGGAACAGGATATAATGAGTACACATACTTGCTTGTAGGACGGGCGTACTACGCCCGCCATAATCACAAAACTGTCCATTCGTTTGATCTTCTTTTCCCCATCTCCGCTCCGCGTCCGCGGTGCTGTTGTGTCCGCTTTGGGTCCAGTGCATGAAACTCACACCCAGGCCGTTCGTCTGGTTGAGGTCCGAATGGAAGGGATGTACTCCATGCACGCCTGGATCCATTGGCGGCGATGCGCGGGATTCGAACCTCTGGCTTTCGGGTTACTGTGTGCGACCTCGTGGGAATCGGTGGTGCTGCAAACGAGCCGGCTGCTGGGCGAGTGCCAAGTAAGTGAGTATAGTCATCTCGGTTACCTCTGTGTTGAACAGCTCATACGTAGAGGCATTCAACATCAATCCGTCGATAAAACTTCGTACGTTCTCATTGAAACCTGAGCTTTCCGTTTAATCCTCATCTACCTGCAGTCTGGAGTATCAATCGATGAATGCCAAGTTGAAGCTGAAGCATGGCTGGCAAACATAAATAAAGACCCAAGTGTACGTGATATTAGAGCGAGGTCCGTATCTGTTACACTATTGCTCACCATCACAGGGCCGATCTCCTGTTGGACGAACAAGGAGGATTGCTTCATGACCAAGGCATCGTCGGCATACGTTCTGTCACACGCGAGGACTACGTGAATGCCAGAGACAGGCGGAACGATGTCCTGTGTCCATACGCACCACTTTCCCACCCGCTCGACAAATGGCTGAACCTGTTCCTGGAAGAGGACGAGGAAGGAGGTCGCGCCGACCCACACTGAGACGCAGACTCAGGCTCGGACGAGCTTCAACAGATGGATAGTGCAATAAAGCACATCCGGAAGATGAGAGCAACGATTCGGGAGGACGATCAGATATTTTGTCGCACCGCGTTGTTCAAGCCTACGGAATCGAGAAAGCGCGCCATGGGCTCGGCCATGCGGACGTTCAGATCGCGCATTGAGCACTATCCTTTAGACGACAGTGTGGATGGCGCTCTCACGACGGTCATCGTCGATAAAAGCTTCTGTCGCATACTGGAGGCCTTCATTTCGTCCAATCCGGACCTTCGAGATGATGTCTTGTTCTTCACTTCAAAGGCCTTGGTGGTATGACGTTTTATCCTGCGATGCCTTTCGCTGTGGGGCTCGATGAATTAATGATGACACCCTACTAGTAGATCATCAATACCACCTCCCGGTCCTCCTCATAGAACACCAGGACGAAGGCAGCGTACTGCATGCCTCCACGGAAGATATACAGAGGATGCATTGCACGAGCGTCGCACTGTTCCTCGCTACCCTAGGAATCATGGGCTTCCCTGTGTATGGCTTGCCGACTTATGGATCTCATGGTTCGCTGAGCCAGACATGGTACTCGGAAGAGGACAAGGTGGGCCATCGCCCCACACTCTGCGCTGCCTCTGTCGAGCTGACATATTTCTTCAGTGCTGCTACGCTGTCGATCAAGTTCCCGCCAAGTATCACTCCGACATACGGGAAAAGGATGGCATCATACGTTACATCGCCTTCCTGGTGCAGATGAAAGCTCACGCGGAGGAACTACGGTTGCGCTTCGAGAGCGTCCGAGAGTCGATCGTCACGAAACTGTCCACGAATGAAGGACAGGAGTCTCTTCGGTAGACGCTTGACGCTCAAGCTGATAAGGCAGGCGATCGCTAGCAATAAGCGAAGGACTTGGGGGGCTAAGACCAACTCGAAGCTGGGGAACTACCGCAGCAACCGAGTGGCTTATATATTAGTGGGAGTCCGCGCACAGACCAGCGTGCACGGACCAGATCATACAGGTCGTACTACGGGTGAGCGTAAGGTGTCTAAGTTGTAAAAATCGTAACAGTACCCCCCCTTTAGCTTCATGTCCTCAGGAAGCCAGAGGGATGGGGATTAATCGTAAGCAAACCGTCGTACGTAGTCCTGTTGCATGTCGTTACTGCTAGGGTTTCATTTTTTCCAATCTTCACATCTACGAGTCCAGAAGTTATAAGAGTCTGTATCGTATGTGATTACTTGTCCGTGTTTATCCGTAGCCGTAAGTAGGAAACGAGTGTGTATACGTGGTGCGAACTTGTTAGCCGCATAGAAGGCAGTGATAAGCTTTTTGACATCATCCATCTGGAGTTCGTCCGAATCCGAAGGTACCCATTCACGATCTGCTCGGGTAAGTCTATTCCATTGTATGAGATAATGAACTTTTCGAGATCAACCTGATCCCTCTACAATCTTTGAATCTAAGATCGATTCGACTTCCTGTTCTGGTTCTAGAAGAGTTGGTACCTCTCGACTAGTCCTTTTTTGGTTTGGGAAAGCGGGATCTGGAGCGGGGGTAAGGAGAACTTTGTTGAACACAGAGTGTTGTAACTTCCACTTGGGTGGGAGTTGTAGGCAGTATGCACTAGCACCGATTTTTTCCATCACTCGGAAAGGGCTGTAGTGCTTCTCTTCGAGTTTTTTGTTTGGTCGGTCAGTGAGAAAGTTCTGTGCATCTATGTAAACATAGTCGCCTATCTTGTAGTCCTGTGCTGGTCATCAATGTTTATCATAGTGGCATTTCATCACTTCTCAGGCTATTCTGAGTGCCTGTTTGGCCTATTTCCCGATGCATTGCATTCACTCAGCAAATTGCTTGGCAGACTCATTGATGCCATCCTTCAAGGCCTCGACCCTGGTATTGGGTTGGTGACCATGAGTCATGAAGAAAGGAGACATTCCTGTAGACGCTTGTACACGGCATTGGTAAGCATACTCTGCTAATGGTAGCCATTCAACCCAATTGTCCTGCTTGTGATTGATAAAGATCCATAGATAGGCCTGGATCTCCTGATTCATGCGTTTGGTCTGACCGTCAGTCTGTGTCACAGCCAATCGACTGTGCCACCAAACAAACAAGGGAAACAGCTCACTGAGGGGCGACACAGAGGGGTGGGACAGAAGATGAGGTAAAGAAAGATAGATTGCCTAGACTAGAAGGTGCAGGGAGGCAGGGGCTGTTAGGCTGCCTACAGTAGAAGGGGAGGGAAGGAAC
>JAKLMY010000563.1:0-12273 GCA_022814645.1 Ganoderma meredithae | reverse complement strand
ATACCAGTACGGTTGATTGGCAAGCAGTGACATAAGGACATTGTAGCAATGGTAGATAGTGGAGCTACTACCAAGTTTCTACATAAACAGTTCATAGAAAAGAACCAGGTTACGACAAGGAAGTTGGCAAGACCAATTTCTCTGTACAACATAGATGGTACTGAGAACTGTGATGGGACGATCACGGAGGTCGCCGTGTTAGATATGGCAATTGGAGACCACCAGGAGAAGGTGGTGTTTGTGGTGACAGACATAGGAGAAGAGGATGTGATCATTGGCCTGGACTGGCTGCACGAGCACAACCCTGAAGTAGACTGGGAACATGGCTCACTGCGCCTATCGAGGTGTCCAGAGGCATGCCCGACTCATCAGAAGGCATCCAAACCTGTTGAAACCAAAGCATATGATACAGAGGTACGGCTTACAGTGTGCAACGGTTCTCGACGGGTGCAGAAGGCAAAGATGATGGGTAGGATATGCATGGCCGTAATGGTCAAGGAGGAGGAGAAAGATAGGCCTCCACCACCAGGTTTTCTGCTGGAATAGGACAGCACTGAGAAATCTCTTCTGAATGCACTAGAGGATGGACGACGACTTCTAGGTACCCCTAAGATCTTTGTGTCAGCGAGCTACACCTACTCTCAACAGCTCGCTGAACAAGAGTACCAGAAGAAAGAAGTCCACCCCATCAAAGAGATTGTACCTCTCCAGTACCACAAGTATCTGCGTGTGTTCTCGAAAGAGGCATCTGAATGCCTACCCGAGCACGGACCCTATAACCATGCTATAGAGCTCGTGCCAGATGCCAGGATGTTCCATTCCAAGGTGTACCCCCTGTCTGCCAGTGAGCAGGTTGAGCTTGACAAGTTTCTTAGTGAGAACTTGGCCAAAGGCTATATCCAAGAGTCAAAGTCACCAATGTCATCACTGTTCTTCTTTGTCAAGAAGAAGGATGGCAGCCTACATCCTGTACAGGACTACCAGCGATTGAACGACATCACCATTAAGAACTGATACCCACTACCACTGGTGTTGGACTTGATGGATCGACTCAAGAGGGCCAAGTACTTTACAAAGCTTGACATCTGTTGGGGGTACAACAACGTGCAGATTAAGACCAGTGATGAATGGAAGGCTGCCTTTGTTACCAATCGCGGACTGTTCGAACCGAACGTGATGTACTTCAGACTGGCTAACTCACCCAGTACATTCTCTGCACTCATGAACGACATCTTCAAAGACCTTATCATACTTGGCAAAATCACCATCTACCTCAATGACATCTTCATATTCACCAACAATATCGAGGAACATCGCACACTGGTGTGCGAGGTCCTGAAGTATTTGGCAGAGCACGACCTGTTCTGCAAGCCAGAGAAATGTGAATTTGAACAGCCTAAGATTGAGTACCTAGGAGTGCTCGTCTTAGAGAACTGTGTGGAGATGGACCCAGTGAAGGTCAGGGGTATTGCAGAATGGCCAGTCCCTCAGAACGCCTCAGATGTATGGAAATTCTGTGGTTTTGCAAATTTCTACAGGTGGTTCATTAAGGACTTCAGCATGGTATGCAAACCCCTAGACCATCTCACAGGTAATGCTCCCTGGCAATAGGGTGCCGAAGAGCAATCAGCGTTTGATGAGCTCAAACGTCATTTCACTGAAAGCCCTGTCCTGAGCATGTATGACCCAGACTGCAAAACCCACATTGAAGTTGATGCATCTAGGTATGCTACCGGTGCGGTTCTGTCTCAGGAGGGGGAGGATGGCAAATGGCACCCTGTGGCTTTCTACTCTGAATCAATGAGCGATGCAGAATGCAACTACAAGATCTATGACAAGGAGATGCTCGCTATCATCCGTGCCCTGCAGGCCTGGTGCCACTACCTCAAAGGTCTTCCTAGTGTGTTCGAGATCTAGTCGGACCACAAGAACCTCGAGTACTGGAAGACTGCACAAAACCTCACACAAAGGCAGGCACGATGGGCTCTCTACCTGTCGTGGTTCAACTTTGTCATTGCACACAAACCGGGCACCTCTAATGGCAGGGCTGATGCACTGTCGCACAGGCCTGATCACCAGAAGGATAATGCTGATGACAACCTGAACTGAGTCATGTTGCAACCTGACCGCTTCCGAGTACTAGTAGCCAAGAGAGGGCATATGTCAGTGGTACTAGAAAAGGCACTGCTCTGCCACATCCGGGAATGTGGAGAGCGGGAGCAGGAGGTCACAGAGGCACTCAGCAGGCTTGATAAGCTAGGGCCAGCGCGTCTACAGAATGATTTGGTGGACTGGAACACAGAACAAGGTCTGCTGCTCTACCGCAGCTGAGTTTATGTCTCCAAAGATGATGCGCTCCGAGCAGAGCTAGTGCACATTCACCATGACCTCCTGCCTGCTAAACACCCTGGCCAGGCAAAGACGGTGAAATTGGCTATACAAAACTACTGGTGGCTGGGTATGGGAAAGTTCATTAAGGAATACGTTGAGACCTGCGACACCTGTCGCCATGGCAAGACTTCACATGCCAAGCCACATAGTCCTCTTTAACCCAATGAGATCCCGGATGGCCCAGGCCAGGTAGTCACCTGTGATTTTATCACTGGACTGCCAGAGGTGGATGGATACAATGCACTTCAGCTTATTGCTGATTGGCATAGAAAGATGATTCACCTTATTCTATGCACTGAGGAGATTGACACAGAAAGAACAGCAGACAACTTTATTAGAGAATGTGTCTATCTATATAGACTCCCACAAAAGATCATCTCTGATCGGGGGCCCCAGTTCTCTAGCAAGCTCTTCTGTGCGATCCTTAAAGGCCTCGATATAGAAAGTGCAATGTCCACAGCCTACCACCCTCAGACCGATGGACAGTCTGAATGATGGAACCAGGAGATAGAGGCATATCTGTGGATGTACTGCTCAAGGTGCTGCGACGACTGGGTCAAGTAGCTGCCAACAGCAGAATACTGCTTCAACTCACGCATACACCCATCTACAGAGTACTCACTGTTCTACCTCATGTATGGCTATGAACCTCAGTTCCATGTGCCAATGCTATCTACCATGGTGCCTACGGCAGATAAACGAAGAGAGGAGTTGTGACAGGCAAAGGAGGATGTGACCTCAGCCTTAACCCTGGTGGCAGAGCGAATGAAGGAGTACTATAATCACTATGTCTCCGCCGCCCCAGAGTTTAAGGAGGGTCAGAAGGTGTGGCTTGACACTAGGAACTTCCGTATCCCAGGGGTCTCTCAGAAACTGGTGGACCAGTACATTGGCCCATACCCTGTCAAGCGCAAGGTGGGCAACTTGGCTTACAAGCTCAAGCTCTCCAAAGACATGGGACTCCACCCAGTGTTCCATGTGATGCTCCTACACCCCCACAAAGAGAGCCAACTCCCTGGATGACATCCCCCTGAGCCTGCACCTCTTAAAGTGGAAGAAGAGGAGGAGTATGAAGTAGAGGAAGTGTTGGTGTCATGTTAGTATGGGCGGTAGAAGAAACTGCAATATCTCATTCACTGGAAGGGCTGGGGCCCTGAACATGATAGCTAGAAAGATGTGTTGGATCTAGCAAATGCACCAAAAGTGCTGCAAAAGTTTCATTCAACACATCCCAACGCCCCTGGCCCCCTCAACAAGAAGACTCAATTGTGAGGACACGATCCTTAGAAGGGGGGTATTGTCATGAACAGCCCACTCAGCACCTACCCCAGTGTCTCGCTTTCTCTTTTTGGACAGTTTGCCTCCCATGTCATCCTTATTGTTCTCCATTGTTTAGCAAACCCATTCCTTGTTCTTGAAGTACAATAGCCCTTGTAGTTCTATTGCCTAGTAACATTGTTGTCTTGTATATCATTGTACTTTTCACTGGTTCCCGTGTCCATAGTTACCCTTTGTCCCCAGTTCCCATTGTTGTGTACATGTATATAAGACCTGTACTTTGCTACCTGGGGACCTCAGTTTCGACCTCTTGTCTCCAGGTAAGCCTTGCTGTATTCTCACTTAGTAGTCACTTGTTCTAATACAACTTGTCTCCAGCCTGACTGTCGAGCCTTGCTCCGCTCTCACTGCACAAGCGCTTGTCAATGCCCTTGCTCATCTCGTAAGCCTCCTCCCTGATCTTACTTGACAGTCAGTCATAACATCTGGAGTTCGGTGCAGGGACAATCCTCTCCCCTCTAGCACATGCTTTTCCTACCAGCGCAGAACGAGTACCTCGTAGAGATGGGGAGCTGCTGACATACAAGGAGACTATGGGTTGATTGAAGGTGTGGAGGCCTTCAGCATAGGAGGGGGATTATGTTATACAACATAATGGTGATGGTCACTTGTAATGGTGCACAGTGTTTGGATTGTTATCTCAGTTTATCCTTCTTCATGTTGTATTACTATCATCACCATGGACTCAGCCTTGAGCATGGCCTCTTCATCTATCATTGCAAGAATCACCTACTGTACCCTGGCCCCAGCTATACTTAGCCATACTGGACTATCAGTTACTTATTGTCCTCATCCCTATTGTCCTAGTTGCTATTGTTTTCTACATGTATATAAGGAGCGATGTCCAAGCTGAGAGTCCCTCAGCTCAACCTAGTTATATATTTGCCTTGACATCCTTGACCTCTCAGGCCAACCAGCCCTTGACCAGTCACGAGCTCTCGACTCTTGACAAATGACAACGACTTAACTCTTAGTGTTATAACTTTGTGACCATCATGGGCCCATTGTAACAATAGCTGCTAAGGCTGTGTCCACAGCCTCTTCTCTCCGGACCATCCTTCCAGCATACCTGGAGTTCAACAGGGGGGTACTGCCAGAGCAGTTTGAGATGCTGTACCAAGCCTTCAATGTAGAAAATGCAGGGTGGGAGAGAGATGAGAGTAGCCATGTGAATGGCAATGAGTATGTGAAGGTGGGAGATGGCAGCCTGCTAGATGGCACAGTGATTGGGATTCAAGGACAGTGTACCTCAAGACTGATAAAACACATACATATACCACATTGTACCCCTTTCAAAGAGGTATCTTGTAGAAAGCACTGCACATGTGAGGGGTTAATCATTGAACATTGACCTGGCTTTTGCAACATATCTTCAACAGAACAAGCTCGCAATTTGTCTTAGGCTGGCTCGATACATGTGGCCCACCATGGAAAGCACCAGTGATCATTCTGCTACACCTTGGACCTTCTAGAGTGACAGCACCTCTGGCCTTATTTTTTTCTGATTCGCTCAGGTCCGGTACGATCACTGTCGATGCCATGTCACACCTACAGTTGCAGACAATCAAAGTTGACAAAAAATTGACCTATTTTTCTAGGCTTCCAGAGTAGCCAGAAATGGCGGAAAACAGCTTATTTCACATTGCAGAGTGTTACAATTTTTACGACTTAGATGCCTTATGCTCACCCGTAGTACAACCTGTATGACCCGGTCTGTGCACGCTGGTCTGTGCATGGACTCCCACTAATATATAAGCCACTCGGTTGCTGCGGTAATTCCCCAGCTTCGAGTTGGTCATTAGTCCTCCAAGTTCTTCGCTTATTGCTAGCGACAGCTTGCCTTATCATAACTCGAAGCTACTATCTCTCGACTCATGGCGCAACGCCTTCGCTGCCAACCGTGGTGTCTTCATCATCCTCCATCGTCTCCTACCTCTCCAACACCCCACCCGTTGTGCGCCTTGCCAATGGCACCACCCATCAACTCGTTCCCATCAACAGCCTCACCGACTCACTGACATCATCTCTCTCATCGACGCCCCCCATCCCAATCCCACCACCAGCTACCACATTTCTTCAAACTGAGTTCCTCCGTACCAAGTTCCTCCGATACCGCTCCCAGGCCCCCAGTCCCAAATCTGACCTCGACTGATCCAGGCGATCGGCTACCACCACTGCTATAGACTCTGATTCTGACTCTGACTTCAGCATCTACACTGGCCCTATCCTTATTGACGTTTCCTGACTCATTAACCCCGCGCACGCCACCTTCATCTGGCGACCCATCTACAACCCGCTATTCCGAGGAATAGAAGTAACAGTGTACGTCTCTCACACTCTCTACCCTGTTCTTCCCGGACACGTCATTTTCCGCTTCTCCGCCACCCCCCATACTCCCACATATACGCTATACGGCATTATAGTACTAGTATAGCCCACCTTCTTTGTCATCCACGTTACACTTGCTCCCTACGTCACAGACAAAACCACTACGCTACACACTTCCGTATCCCCAAGTAGTCAGTGACCCTGTGTCACAACTCGGAGCAGGAGACCCCGGTTAGCCATACTGCAGTAAAACTGCCCTACTTTATTCTGCATTTCCTACCTACCTTTCGCATGTACGCGTATCTTACACTTATATACACTTTCTTTCTTTAGTCTATGGACCCTTGGGATCAGCTGCTCGCTCAGTACGAGTATCTGACACCAGCTCCGTCTCCACCACTGGGCCTTCGTGGTACCTACACGAAGGAAGCTGAAGGACCACGGCTTGCAGGGGTGAACCCCACTGCCTCTTTACAAAACCCAATAGCACCCAAGTCGATGGACATCTTTATGACAATGACCTCTATCTCTGCTTCCACCAACCTTGCCCCAATCATCACGACCCCGACAACCCCCTCGGCTTTCAACCCGGTTCCACCTTCATCCCCATCCCATGAGAACTGCCACCAGAGCAAGTGCTGGGACCTGCAACTCCGATACCTGGACCGTCTCACCCACAAACTTCTCATCGTGAGCAAGCCGCTAGCGGCAGCAGCCCCGTCAGCTCTGCACGAGGACCACCCCTGACAAGTCTACCCTCTCCCCAAGCACCCCTGATCCCCGACCCTAGCCGAGCCCCATACCAAAAACCACACAAAGAAACTCCGTCGCCAGAACGACCCTCGATCATCAACAACGACCAAGAACCCACCGCACGAAGTCATTCAGGCTCCACCCACCTTACCCACGCCCTTAGCAGCCTCAGTCTCTAGACCACCCCCGTCGCTCAGCCACCCACACCCAGTCCTCGTCGAATGATGGCAAACCAGTTCTCATTCGACATGCAAACGCAAGCATGGATCTAAGGAGAACTCACACGGTTCCTCCCTCAACCCAGTGCCAGCCGCAAACACGCACCCCCGCAACTTCCCCAACCTGAGTACTTCGACAGCATCAGCCCAAACTTCGAGCAATGGAAGTCTGATGTCCAGGTCTATGTGGCCAGCCTGGACAAAGATGCAGCAATATCTGCAATTCTCAGACTAATCAGGGGAACAAATGTAAATAGGTGGAAGAGGAACCTCACACAGGATAAATTTGTTGCAAATGGAAACACGTGGAACTTCCCAAGCATAGCAGCATTCTGGACTGAATTGATGTCTAAGTTTAGACCGGTAAACTACGTCAATGACGCCATCATAGCATTAGATCAAATTACCATGGGAAATCGTCATGCTGAAGACTTCTTTGATGAATGGGAAGACCTCACTATCTGTGCAGGGGAGGACAAGGACACAGCCAATAACATCTACCAGCTGAAAAACGCCCTGCCCTCTTCCTACCTCATTGTAATTATCACAATGCCCACGAAACCCACGACTTATGCTGGATGGAAGAGTACAATTATTGCAATGGACAATGATCGCATCACGTTCAACTGGCAGATTTATCGCTCAGCACCACAAGTCCTGTGACCTCCACCCCGACCACTCCCACGATACGCTCTGCAACCACCACCGTCACGTTATCCACCCCCACAGTATCCACCACCATGCTACCCACCACCCCAAGTTCTGCAGTACACACTGTGCCCCGCATATTTCCCACCTCAGCCTCTGCCTAGACCATACTACGCCCCACAGTACTACCCACCACCACAGCCCCAGATAGCCACCATGCTAGGAGACAAGCGCACTGGCATGGGAATTACATATGGCAGACCCGGCCAGCCGATAGACATAGATCGACTTAGGGCAAGACCCTGCCAGAAGTGTGGTGCGAAGCAAACTGAAAAAGGCTTGTGTAGAGACATGTGGCACATCCCCAACCGAACCGGCGCAGCAGCAGTACAAAAACGCTGGTGGGAGGAATGTGACAGTCGTGAAGAGTTTCTCGAAGAAGTTAGACACTTCCATCAAGAAGACCCAGAGGACTTCCTAGCACAAGTCTGCGGGATGGAGATCCCACAGCCCTACGACGAAGCGGGACCCTTGCAGTACCGTCAGATGGGTATAAAGACAGCCATAATGAGATACAGGAGGAAATGGACTTGTACGAGCGAAAGCAGCAGCAAAATCCTTTTTTCTATAGTCCCAATTAGGCACACATAATTGGCAACCATTATACTATAACCTTTCAAATCGGTTTTCTGTTTTGGATTCAGATGTTCCCGGCCCAGATTACATACCTATGCCTACTTATTCACCGGATACCACTACTACTCCCCACCCTATACAGTCACCTACCATATCTATTAAAAATAATGAGATGTCTGATCATCAGAGCCAACTTACCGGCAATGATCAGCGTGGTGGGTCTAAGCCCATGCTTAATTTCTCGTCAAATAAAAACACAAAATCTGAAAAAACCCCAGGTGTGCTGGAACCAAACAACAGTAATGCCATTCGGGTAATGTCTTATGGTCCCACGTACTTCAAAGTCACACGAGGTACGGGCAATAAACAATTAGACATTCCCGTTATGATCAAAAACCTGGAAACTCTTCAGGTTTATGACACTAAAGCCCTCTGTGACACCAGCTGTACCGGATCGTGTATCAACCAAAACTTCGTTCAGCGTGCAGGCTTGTCACCCAAGCCATTTCCCCATCCCATTGACGTATTCAACGCCAATGGGTCTCCCAACACAGGTAGCAAAATCACGCATTACGTCGACGTACAATTACAGATCGGAAACCACGCGGAGACTATTCTACTCCTGGTTACCGATCTAGGCAAAATGGACTTATACCTTGGACATGACTGGATTGAGCACCACAATTCGTCAATTCATTGGAAGAACAAAACCATTGAATTCGACCGATGTCTAAACACTTGCCAACACATCGTCAGCGCTGGCGAACAGATTTTCTCTCTTAATGTCCAATCGTGGCTAGATGCCCAATCCATTCACATACGCGCAAAAACATCAGTAGCCATGGAAATCGCGATTGAACAGAACAAGGCCAAGAAGGAACAAATGTTCGAGGAAATGATTCCTGAACAATATTGAGATTTCTGTGATGTCTTTAATGAAGCGACGTTCTCTACCCTTCCAGATCAACGGCCTTATGATTATGCGATTGAACTGACAATAGATGCTAAACCATACTGTGGTAAATTATACCCCATGACCCAAGATGAACAATTAGCGTTAGACACTTTCTTAGAGGAAAACTTATCTACAGGTCGAATTCGGCTATCAAAATCCCCGTGGGGTGCCCCGTTCTTCTTCGTTAAGAAAAAGGATGGGAAGCTGTGTCCTTTTTAGGACTATTGACAGCTTAACACCATGACTAAGAAAAATGTGTACCCACTTCCTCTAATGAAAGAAATCTTAGACTAGCTGAAAGGCTCCAATTACTACACAAAGCTTGACATACACTGGAGATACAATAATATTCGTATAGCCAACGGCGATGAGGAAAAAGCAGCATTCATCACAAATTGCGGCTTATATGAACCTCTCGTCATGTTCTTCGGTTTAACGAATTCCCCTGCAACCTTCCAGACGATGATGAATTCAGTCTTCCAAGACCTAATTCTCCGCAGAAAAGTCATCGTGTATTTGGATGATATCATTATCTGCACAGCCGATTTAAATGAACATAGACACATCATTCGACAAGTCCTACAGATCCTTCGCGACAATCACCTTACGTGTAAACCACAAAAGTGCGAATTCGAGACACAGGAAACCGAGTACCTGGGATACATCATCACACCTGGAGAAATCTGGATGAACCCAGGAAAAGTCAAAGGAGTCACTGAGTGGCCGACCCTGACCTGTAAATGTGATGTTCAAAGTTTCCTCAGATTTGCAAACTTTTATAGATGGTTTATCAAGGACTTCGTGAAGATAGCTGGGCCATTGAACCATCTTACAGGTCTTAATGAGTGGACATGGACTACCGAACATCAATTAGCCTTTGAAGGGATCAAGTGCACGATCACATCCGCACCTGTGTTAGCCATACCCAATGACACAGACCCCTTCAAAGTTGAGAGCGATGCATCGGACTTTGCAATTGGAGCAGAGCTCTCGCAGTGCCAGAATAGTCTTTGGAAACCAGTTGCCTTCCTATCACATTCCTTAACAGCTGCACAAAAAGGTTACGAGATTTGGGATCGAGAGATGCTATCGGTAATCACAGTGCTACAGGAGTGGTGTCACTTCCTCCAGAATGCTCGTGAATTTGAGATTCATAATGATCACAAGAATCTTGAATATTTCTGAAAACCACAATGACTAAACTCACGACAAGCATGTTGGTCAACACAACTCTCTCAATACCATTTCAAGTTACACCATAAACCAGGTCGTAGCATGGGCAAAGTAGATGCCCTGTCTAGACACGTGGATCACGAAACTGGTCCCGTAATCAAAGACTCTACACTGCTCAAATCACACTGGTTCGCAGCTTCTTATACAGGAGATGGAGCAGGCGCTCTAAAGAAAATGTGTTTGAAACACGTCAAACTTTATGATGATGCTACTGTTAAGAAAGTAGGAATAGACAACGATTGGGAATTAGCCGAGGACGGCTTAATCTACAGAAGGGGGAAAATGGTCATTCCAAATCATCAAGAACTTCGCGGATGCATTATTGCTTCACACCATGACTCAATCACAGCTGGACATCCAGATGCAGCCAAAACACAAGATCTTATCATGAGATCGTACTGGTGGCAGTCCATCCGGAAAGACGTTGCCAAATACGTTGCCGGATGCACCACGTGTTAGTGCGTCAAGATCTATCATCAACCACGGGCTGCACCACTAAATCCCAATTATATTTCTGATCAGAACTGGCAATTCATTTCTATGGACTATATGACCAGACTACCTGAATGCAATGGATATAACGCCATCCTAGTCTTTGTAGACATGAAGTCAAAAGATTACATAGCTGTTCCCTGTTCAAAAATGCTAGACTTGGAAGGACAAGCGAGACTCTTCATCAAACACGTAGTCGTACCCCACAGCCTGCCTAAGTGCATTTGGTCAGACCGAGGTCCCACCCTTGTATCTTCCTTTACCAAGGAAGTATACCGACAGCTGGGAATAGAAGGCAACTCCAGTATGGCCTATCACCCCCAGACTGATGGTCAGACTGAATGCATGAATCAGGAGATCCAGACCTACCTACGGATCTTCATCAATCACAAGCAGAATGATTGGGTCGAATGGCTACTGTTAGCAGAGTATGCCTACCGATGTTGTGTACAAGCATCCACAGGAATGTCTCCTTTCTTCATGACTCATGGTCACCAACCCAATACCGGGGTCGAGACCTTGAAGGACAGCATCAATGAGTCGGCCAAGCAATTTGCCGAGCGAATGCAACACATCGGAAAACAAGCTGAACAGGCACTTGGAATAGCCTAAGAAGCGATGAAGCGCCACTACGATAAGCAGTGACGACCGGCACAGGACTACAAGATAGGTGATTACATTTACATAGATGCACAAAACTTTCCCACCAATCGACCAAACAAAAAACTCAAAGACAAGCGCTACGGCCCTCTCCGAGTAATGGAAAAAATCAGTGCCAGTGCGTATTGCCTACAACTTCCACCCAAATAGAAGTTACGACACTCCGTGTTCAACGAAGTTCTCCTTGATCCCGCTTTCCCAAACCAAAAAAGGACTAGTCGAGAGGTACCAACTCTTCTAGAGCCAGAACGGAAAGTCAAATTGATCTTAGATTCGAAGATTGTAGAAGGATCAGGTTGATCTCGAAAAGTTCATTACCTTGTACAATAGAATGGATTAACCCAAACAAATTGTGAATGGGTACCTTTAGATTCAGACAAACTTTGGACAGATGACGTCAAAAAGCTTATCACTGCCTTCTATGCAGCTAACAAGTTCGCACCACGTATATACACTCGTTTCCTACTTATGGCTACAGACAAACATGGACAAGTAATTACATACGATACAGACTCTTATATTCTGGACTCATAGATACGAAGATTGGAAAAAACAAAACCCTAACAGTAATGACACGCAACAGGACTACATACAATGGTTTGCTTATGATTAATCCCCAGC
>JAKLMY010000562.1:0-12362 GCA_022814645.1 Ganoderma meredithae | reverse complement strand
CGAGCCCTACACGATCTCGATGTTCCACCAGCTGCGCTGCCTCGACGTCATCCGGCGGGCTTACATCGCGCGCGAGGGCCTGACCCCACAGGGCCCGAGCGCGGTTTCGCTGCACTGCCTGCAGTATCTGCGCCAGATGGTCCTCTGCCGGAGGGACTTGCGCCTCGAGCCGGTCATTGACACGGAGGGCCCGCATGCGGTCCAGCCGTGGGGCACGATGACGTGCAAGGACTGGACGGCAGTTTACGACGCGCAGGCTCGCAATGCACGGGGGGAATGATCTGGCAAGGAGGTTGGTCATTCCCTTGTACTCTTCAACTAGTGCATCATGCTAACTCGCAGACAGAACTTAGACAAGTTCGCCACAAGTCGAGTATACTTGATTGAGTAGGACGCTAGAGGTCACTTCACATTTGCTGTATTTGTGTCGATATGGACATGCCTACGTAACGTCAGCCCCCCCCCCGTGTATGCCGCCTGAGACTGAGGCGACGGACGTGCCGTATTGTGGGGCATCTGTTCAGACGTAGGCTGAACTGAAAGTACTTCACGTTTCAAAGGTGATCAATGCAGCTAACTTTTGCGCCGTAGGTCCCACTTTACGCTTCGATTGCACCTCCAAATCGTGACCAGGCTTGCCCCTTAGGCCTATAGGATCTATTTCTGAATTGCTGTGTTGTACAAAATTTACAGTCACAGGGGATATCCGCTGTTGCACTCCCAAAACTTCCGACGATTTGCCCTCCGACTCGGACCTGCAAGCGAATCCAGAACACGTGCGTCACTCAGCCCACGCTCGCACCAAGAAAGGACAGCCAACCCGACGCTGCACTCACCTGACCAGGGGGCCAGACCAAGGCGAAGACAATCAAAAGTCGGTCCCGGTACACCGCTTCTTCATCACGTCGACCGCCGAGCCTGGGACGTCGCCGTCGATGCCGGACGCGCCCGTCGGGATGTCGAGCTCGTCGGGGGAGCACTCCGGACCGTCTGGGAGCGAGTGGAAAGTGATAAGTAGTCAATACGCGACGCGCATCGGGCTCTACGGAGGAGAAAGGCAAAGGTCCTTACTTGTGGCGGGTGCGGGTGCGGCGGCGACGACGCCGAGGAGGATGGCGGCAAGGAGGGCGAACGAGAGCTTCATGGTACCGGTCGCGGTAAGGGCAAGGGGAGGTGCGAATGGGGGTTGCGAGGTTTGCCTTTGCCTAGGGGGCGATGCAACTTGTCCGCGACTGGTTCGCCTGCACTCTTATGGTGGTGACGGGGCTCGTCGTGACTACGTCCGGAAATATTTCCCGCTAGAACCTTGAAGGAATTCGAGGTGACTGAGCCACCGGCAGGACGCCTGTTTCCAGGATCCATATGCATATCCCCACCCCACCGCTAGTGGAGCTTCTACAGCACCACGCGCTGCCGGGGGGCGTAGGGAGAGCCCTGCGAAGCCATTTGGAGGGTGTTCCTCACTGCTATGTGCCCCTTCGGTTCGTCGTTGTTCTAACTTCTGATGCACGTTGGGGACTCGTGGGGCACACAATCTTCATGAGCACCTGCCGGCGATTCGGAACGTACATGTTTGACAGCGACGGTTTTAGATATTCCGATGGACTTCTACAAGGCGGCACAAGGCTCTTCAGAGGCTCAACCGTGGTCATGAGTATCGGAGAGGTTACGTATCCGGTACGATGTATCTCCTCCACGTGGGGGTACTGCACGAGCTGGATGCAGTGACCGCGGTGGCGCCGCAGTGCATATCATTAGACGCCCATCTTCGACTGCATTCCGAGGCGCCAAAAGGTTGTCACAGTCTTCCCTCGATGTCGTCGGAGGAAGGCATCCTCGTACGTACTCACAGAACACATGGTACAAAGTACGTCGACACCTCGTCGTTCCCGCCTTAGGAAAAAAAACGGATTCGGCGCTGGAGCGTCCGATATTCGAGTAGGTGTTTGCCAGATGCGGTGCGAGCTATCGATATCCGTTCTCACTCGGAGTACTAGTCGAATTTGCAGCCTCAACATCCCAGGCCCTCGGTTTCCGAAAAATTCAGACTCGTTCCTCCAATCTCGAATGGAGGTCGAGGTTCTTCCGCGGCTCCGCCTGAGCCCCGGTTGGGGCTCTTATCACAATTGGCGTGCAGTCCCCAGCACGCCCGTCCCCGTCCCCTCCGATGCTTTTCCATACGTCGACGCCGTCTCCGGCTTCAAGCTCAAGTTCTGCGTATGTGCCACTTCTGCACGGCGACCCCGATAGCCAGGACGACATCACCCTACTTGCGCACGATGCCCAGTCAAAGGGTACGTGCCAAAGTCGAAGTCGAAAGCTACAACGCAGTAAGCTGAAATCTCCTCCCACCCGCAGAGCGCAGCGAAAAGCACGCTAGTGCTGGCAGCGTGAAGCGCCGCCTCTCCCCCATGGTGTACTGGGCCTGCGCTCTCTCGCTGCTCTGCTCAGCCTGCAACATCTCCCTCCTTGGGCTCAACGCCCTCTCTCCCACCTCGACCGCGCGCCCCGCCCCGCCCCTCAAATACGGGAACTCCTACGTCGGCCTCGAGGCGACCGTGCGCGACCCATCCGCACCCCCGCTCCGCCCGATCACCACGTTCCCGACGGGCATCGCGCAGGTCAACGCGTCCGACCCCCGCGCGGTGTACTACGACGTCCACCGGTGGGCGTCGACGTTCGGGACCGTGTACCCCGAGGACCGCCGCGTCCTCTCGTCCTCCACGGTGCGTCCCACTCCGCCGGACGCGCTATGCCTTGTGTTCGCTGATGCGCGGCTGGTCGCAGGCGTCGACGTACATCCAGTTCTGGGCGGGGGACTTTGGGATGGAGCGCTGCGCCCTGAAGCTGCTGCTCCCGTCCCTGTCCCCCGAGTCCGAGTCCGAGTCTAGCCACGGCGTCAACCTCCCGGACTCTCCAGATGCCGCGCTGCAAGTCTGGCGCGTCGACACGCCACACCACGGTGCGGGGGTAGACTTCCACTCCCTCTCGTGGCGCAGCCGGCCCGCACGGGGCGCGCTCCTGGCGTCGTGGGTCCTGCCCAGCAACGGTAACGCGACGCTGGAGTCGGAGGTGTTCCGCTGCCCGTCGGGCTCGTTCCAGGCGTTTGAACTCGCGTGCGCGGGGAGGGGGTGCCGGGTCGACTTTAGGCAGACGCCGAAGAGGAAGGACCTCGGTGGGTATCTGAATCTCTATATTCTATCTGGCGTCGAGCTTGGTCCTGGTTCTTCGATGGTGGGGACTGTTTGCTGATACTTGCTGCTATCACTGTTAGGATTCTGGCTCGTGCAGCGCCCGTCCATTTGATGAATTCGGGAAGAGAAGTGAAGCTTTGAAGCTGGGAGCTTGAACAGCTGATGATGATTGTACCCCTCCGGGGGTCTCATGAGGGTGTACGATATTTGCTATCGACTTGTGCTCGGTAAGTATGCGACACTGTCAAAGTTTGCCTGTCCTGGGAGAATGCGGAGCATGCGGTCAATGGCCCTGGCCCCTGGCTCTCAAATCATCGATTCCTGCACTGCCGCACGACCCTTCCCAGCGACACACACGAGTATGTACTTATGCTCAGGACGCCCGCAGTATTCCTCCGAATCCACCGAGGATCGATCGTCGGAGTCGCTGTCAGTGTCAATGTCTGCATCACGGCGTCCTCCAGGTCAGATTCTGTTCGGCACACCAGTGACGAAATGTGTCACCTACGCTCAGTGACCATCGACGGCGGCGTTCCGAGTCTGTGGAAGAAAATGCATCCGTTGCCAATGGCTGCAAAGCCGGCGACTGGGACTCCGTCCGGGTCCGAGTCCGAGCTGAGACCGGAGCTTCCAATCAACGCGCATGCGATCAGGGCTGAGCTCCATAATATGAGGCCGTCTAGGCGGGTCGCGGGTCATCTGATGGACGATAGCCCCAAGGCCAAGGGGAAAGTCAGTTCCGCACCCGTGTCTTAGTCTTTACGTACTATGCGCGTGCCCATGGTTCGGAAAAGTGCTCCATCAAGAAACGTTCAGGACGGTTTGGCCTGCACCGCCTGCAGGTTTGCAAATATGCCCGTTTTGGACGTGGGCCCACCTAATCTGTCCTGGCGGACTTGTTCCCCGGACAAACGCATGCACTCGCGGCGAGCATTTCCCATCTCACCGCGTCCTTTCGCACCGCTGATAACACCACCGCGTCACCACCGCAGATCGGCCATCGCATGATCATCCCCATTGTCGCTCGGGATGCTGACAGCCTCAGTGCGAGCACCCTGTGCGGCCACCAGGCTTTGCATTTTTGGTCCCTATGCTTACTTACTGCTCGTTTCACACCTTCGCATTGTTTGATCCGCCCGGCTGAGTTTCGCTGCGGGGCCATGCTCTTCCTGAGGGGTACATCATCAAGAAGCACCTCGACTGACTGGCATCTGTTGCACCCGTTGGAGCATCTCTGTCCTGCCCATCAATCATTGCCATCGGTGGGATGGCCGGTGAGTAATAGGATAACACGGGAAAGATGTTTATAGTTCAAGGCCATTCTCTGTCAGCAAGCGTCCGAATTCCCTCGTCGAAGTGTGTGTCCAACTTCTCTCGCTTCCACTTCCAACGCCCCGGCCGTAGCCCGCTCCACACGGCTTCTCTTGCGTTTGTACGAGATCTCCTTCGAACATGGACGTCTCCTCGTTCATTCCGGGAACTCGCATCGAGTTCATAGCCGTCATCGCCACTACCGGCCTGTATGGCATTACTTGCATGCAGACGTACGAGCTTGCCTCGCTCTTCACTGCGATGTTTGAATAGCATCCTGATCAACCTGTTCTCCTACAGGTTTTTGTACTTCGTACGGTGAGCACAGAGTGCACGCGTACTACTCACCTGCACACAGCTCACATGTACCGAAGGCAAACAAGGGACCACTGGTCGCTCCCTCTGCTTGTGAGTCGCTTGTGATTATTTCAAAAAGACTGCGCCTGGGCGGACCACTGAACGCGGGTTCCAAATTATACTTTTTAGGTTGCATACCTCTGGTATGTAGTCCTACTGGCGCTCTATCTCCGTTCGCCATGGTGTTCAGTCTACATGGCAGGATTATGGACACAGTTCATCTAGCTCTCACCGTTCGAGGATGTAGGGTTCCACACGTTGCTTTCCGGCCGTGTAGACGTTCTGACAGCGTCGCCGCGTTGCAGTCTGGGTGCTCATTTCGGCCGTACATGATCCATTCGTGCTTTCTCGGTGAGTTTCATCCAAGCTCGTCCATAGACCGTAGGACCGCCGCGCTGATCGCCCTCACGTTTGTCAGGGAATACCTTGTAAGCCTGAGTGCGCGAAACCTTTTTGCGGGGTGGGCTGGCTAACGCCTATTTTCCGTGCCGCAGTGGGCAGGACTTTTTACGGGGAGTCTGTTTGAGCACATCTGGCATATATCAAGCTAACTCCTGACCAAACATTAGAGCTTGGTCACGCTGCCGACGCAACTGTTTTTCATCATGCGCATATGGCAATGTGGGTGTCACATTGTCTCTCTCTCTCGGCGTCGGAACGAACTGAGATGGGACCTTTCAGTCAGTAATAGGCACTGGTTTGTCCCGCTGTTCTTCGTGAGTTTTGAGGTTGAAGATCTTCCAAGTTATCTGAGGCTAATCCAGACGTAGATCCCCTTATCGCTCTTTCAGCTAGGTATGTCGGCAGACCGTTCTCGGTGAGCTTATCACTAACCGTGTCACTTCTTTCACGAAGCGGGATACATTGGTAGGCAATTTTATTATGCAACCTATCCTACAAATATGTTGACACGCCGTAGCTTTTCTTATTATATGGTAGGTACACGTAGTCGAAGTCAGCGAAGTGCAAGACATTAAACCGCTACATCCTTCCGCTA
Source organism: Ganoderma meredithae (assembly GCA_022814645.1). Taxonomy (NCBI): domain Eukaryota; kingdom Fungi; phylum Basidiomycota; class Agaricomycetes; order Polyporales; family Polyporaceae; genus Ganoderma; species Ganoderma meredithae. The sequence continues at coordinate 6,503 of JAKLMY010000562.1, read as the reverse complement.
GCCTCAACGGTGGCCCCACGGCGCATATCATATTCGTCATCGAGGTATGCCATTCACTATGTTATCTCTCATCGGCGTCCCAGAGCTGATAACGAGTCGCATACAGAAACTCCCCATGGCGTTCTGGGGCGTCCAAGCCGCTGAGGACGTCCTCATCTCGCTCACCCTCATCTTCCTCCTCTGGCAACGGCGCATATCCGACGGCTTCCGAAGGTACGCCTTCCCTCCATCATGGGATCTCACAAGACTTACTCAGGCTCCTGCTTGCACAGCACCGACCGGCTCCTCTACCGCCTCACCGTGTTCGTCATCAACACCGGGGTCTGGACGGCGCTCTGCGCCCTCTTCACCATCATCACTGTAAGTCCTCGTGCATCTATATATGCGCGAGCTCGACATGGGATCTAAAACTGGCGTATGGCACTGGCGCACAGCTGGCGGCGTACCCGAACGTCCAGATCTACGTCTCGCTCAACTTCGTGGTGTGCCCCCTGTACTGCAACACGCTCCTCGCGAACCTGAACGCACGCGGCTTCATCCGCGGGGACAACTACACCGAGCCGTCGTCGAACACGCTCACTCGCCCCTCGGTCACGTTCGGGCGCATCGGGCAGTCCGGCTCAGACGTGAGTGTTGTGCTCCACTCCACCCCCGGGTTTTTTTTTTCAGAGATGGATGGACGCGTGCTGACGGCGTGATGGTGATGATAATATGCGACTGCAGCGCACCCGGAGAGGAGGCGTGAACGGGAGCTCGCACACGGACGTGCTCGAGCTGTCCGGGCCGACGTTCGCGAACAACTCGAAGATCAAGCTGGGGGAGACGACGATGGGGAGCAGCTATTCCGATGTCGGGTTCTGAATCTGAATCTGGGTAGGAAGAGGAATAGGAAGGATCAGGATCTCTCTGGATTATGGTGTGCACTGTGGATATGCATATGGCTATAGCGAGCCTGGGTCGGTGTACGATGTATGGTGTTTGGTGTTGGGCTCTGAGGTATCTATTGATTATGATTATAGTACGAGACACGTTCTTTTCCAGCGGGACCTGCAGATGGTTGGCCGATCCGATGATATCCTCGACCACGTCCATAAGTATCCAAAAGCTGAATTTGGGAGACGAGACATGAGGGGAAGGGGAGGGGGAGGGGGGGCAGCACAGCAGCATGCCGCTCTCCGCCTTCGGCCAATGCACGAGCCGACCGACATCATGCACCCCAAGCGGGCCTCTGCCCGACCCGCGCCCGCCGCCGCGCATCCCGCTCCTCCTTCAGCCGAGCGAGCTCCTGGATCCGCACCACGCGGAACGGCCAAGTGAGCCAGCTCCCCCCACTGCGCATCACCCGCAGCCCCATGTCCTCCAGGAGGTCGTCCGCGACCTGCGGCCACCTGCATGCATACATACGCAGCACCGTCAGCCTGAGTCGTCCCGGCGTTCCGACGTGAACGCTGGCTGACTGTGGGGAAACCCAAACTCACCCCCAGAAGCCGATGTTGCTCGTGTGGCTGCTGTTCGCCGTCGGGGCGACCTGCGGGTAGCGGCGGCGCAGCCACGCGGCCTGGCGCTCTGTCTCTTCCAAGGCCGCTTCGGGCGTTGCGGGGAGGCGCATGCCGGCGTCCCCAAGGAAGTAGGACGAGATCCAGTGGGAGGAGACTTCGAGCATGTACCCGAAGTGCGTCGAGAACTAGGGAGTAGAAGTGGTCGCAGCCATGAGAGTGCGATCGCCATATGAGAACGAGGACGGGCAGCATCACAACAGAGAGGAGAGGGGGGACGTACGACGGCGCCATTGGCTGCGAGGTCGCGGCAAAGGATGTTCTTGGCCGGGACGAGCCCCCGGTAGATGGACGACGAGAAGCGCTTCGCGTCTGGGTTGAGCGGAGGGGCGTCGCGCAGCGTCCGGTAGTCCCAGGTATGGATTGCGCTCGGGCTGGCCGGACGCGGATTTATGCCCAGCTCTTCTGCAGTGTCCTCTGGTTGTGGTTTTGGTTAGAAATCAATCACCGCACTTGCATCAGGAACTCAAGACCGCAGACTCGGACTAAACAGCTTACCGTCGAACATGGGAAGCCACGATGAGTAGTAGCCAGTCGCGAGGACGACGGCACTCGCGCGGATGGACGACCCGTCGTCGAGGACCACGGACTGGCCGTCTTCGCTGAACTTGGTGACGTACGCGGGGGAAACTATCTCGATCTTTCCGGCGAGGGCGAGAGCGTGGAACCCGTTGGGCTGTGGGACGCCTTCGTCGTTCACGCGATCGTGCCAATAGGGCGAGACGGTGTTACGGAGAATCGAGTTTGGTGGGATGTGGGTAGCGGTGAACTACCGGGGCCAGTCAGACGACATTAGGGGAGGAAATGCAGATGGTGCGTCATGTGGACTTACAGCGTCGTTGATGAGTCCACTCCAGAAGAGGTCGAAGAGCTTCTTGCCGAGCCACGTCGTGTGGATGAAGCGTCTGTGACATTATCGCTGAAAGTGATCACCAAACGAGAAGAAGCAGTGCTCACTCTAGCCAGGTACGGAGATAAATGTGAGGCGAGAACAAAGACAGGAGCCTTGACTCCAGCAGTCAGAACCGAAATCTCCTCGCAGCGAGAAGCCTTAATTACCTGCTCTTCCGTACCCAATCTGGAAGCGGCTTGCTGTATGCGAGGAACGCGTCGAAGTTCGGGCACACCAGTGTCACCTTGCGTCCCTCGTTGGCCAAGTATGATGCCACGCTGGAGGAAGACATCGTCAGAACATGCGTTAGTGGGGGACAATGTAAGCCCACTCTTGCGCCGATTTCCCGCCTCCGACGATCACGACCGGAGGAGTGGCACAAGGGAAGCTTGGCTCTGTCGGAGGAACCGAAGCGACCAGGTCGCTTAGCTTGGAGCCGAAGTCGAAACTATGGAAGACGAGACCCTTGAACCCAGCCGCAAATGCCGCGTCCGGGTTTAATTTTGGCGGGAACTTCGGTGAACTTTGTCCCTATGTATATGAAGCGGCGTCAGTGGGCGAAACCCAATCGAAAGCGACCACATACCCCAGTGCACAGCACCACTCGTCGGTACTCGCGGACCTCGGTGCAGCCAGCGTTGCGGTCGTATACTTCTACATGCCACCCTGTTCCCGAGGAGCGGCGGCGGATGTTGCGGACTTCGATACTGAACTGGATTTTGCCAGAGAGGAATGTCGATGCGAAGTCGTGCAGGTATTTGTTGACGTCCTCTCCGGAAATCCGCCCGCGAGCTGACGTGGGCTGGGGCATGTCCAGCGGCGACACACAGTACTCGCCATGTACACTGCATGTAAGCGTTAGCGTGCTATTCACGTTCCTAGTAGTAGAAGCGGGGAAGGAACACAAGCCTGTTCAAGTAGAGACCGGGGTATATCTTTTCATTTGTCCAGTTGCCCCCGACGCTTGCGTCACGCGTCAGGACTTGGACGTCCTCGAAGCCATCCCGAATGAGCGTGTGGGCCGTGATGAGGCCAGCGAGGCCAGCACCGATCACTGCGATAGGCCCCGCTCTAGGATCGCCTTCTGGGATATCATAGTCGAGCTGTGCCATGGCCGAAGGGACTCTGAGAGAACAGATAAGGGAGAAACCGGGGAAAGAGCGGAAGAAAGCTCTCTGTTTGATTGATCGGCGCGAATAATGTAATGCGTAATGCTTGTCCGGCCCAAGCATCAGCACGAGGCAGAGCGCTAGCACTTACCTCGGCCACTGGATGTCTCTAAGCGACGTACGACAGTTCCATACTGGCGTAACATTCCAAAGAGTCCTGCGTTCACGTCAGCGCGACCAGAACAACATTAATCGTACGACTGGGAGGGGGACGTACTTTGTCCGGACACCTCGGAGATGAATATATTGATTCCGGTAACATGGTCAGGTGCCATGCTACGCTGCCTGGCTTGGGCGATCCGCGCACTGCATTGCAAGCCAGCTGCGTACGTAGAGGCACTGGCAGTGCTTTCAACGTTTGTCCGCGGCACCTGAATAGGTAGGGCTAGAAGGCACCGAAAGTCGGAACAAAAGAAATACTTAGCTTCAAGCAAGATCCAGCCCTTGAAGACGACGAGTAACATTCTGACCATTGAGAACCGTAGACTCGAGCGCATCGGTCAGTTGCGGACCAGCCACGCGCAGCTCGACGGAAGGCCGCTCCTCGTCTGGGCGCTGCACGGACGCTCTTCGTTGACGAACACCAGCGTCGTCCTCGAACCTTTCTCTTTCTTTGCGTCGTCGGCCTCTGAACCTGGTCCTTTGACCGAGAGTCCACACTATGACTTGCTAAATATTCATGCCAGGTTGACTATTCATGCAATGGTTATGTGTAGCAAGCGACAGGTCTGACCACCGGATCCCCTGGACCTATTAGATCTCAAGTCCAGCAGTGGGACAAGATGATATAATAATATATCTTTTGAAAAAGTAACTTTAGGATGCGAGCACAAGGTGGGTATTTCGCCTTCCATGTGGTCAGATGCTGAGAGCTATTCAAGTCAGAGATAGGTACTTACTAGCGTACACGTACACCCTGCCTCCTCCGTTACGTCCTTCCATTCCCTCCCGCCCTTCAGCAGCGGCATCGCATCCACGCTCGTGATGCGGAACCGGTCGCCGCGAGTTTCGACCGAGACCAGTCACTGTGCCCACAGGGAGGCTCGACAAATCGTGCTCACGTATCCCTCTACAAAACCTTCGAAACCCACTCGCGCTGTGCCTTTCCAACAGCCCACTGGGTCTGCTCACTTTCTCATATTCGTCCAAGCGCGTTCTCGAGTTCGACAACTCCGCTCTGCGTTACTACATCGACCCACCGCCCGGCGCGGACCTCCGATATGGCTACGAGCGATGGATCAAGCGAGCGGAGGAGAGGACCAGGCTCGACGTGTTGTTGAGAGCAGTCGAGCGTGTTATGCAGAAGGCACACGCGGACGTGGGTCGGGGGAGCGGGAAGAAGTGGTTGCGCGACATTTCTCTGGTAACGTGGAGAGGCGTAATGGCCAAGTGAGTTGCAGCTGCATGCTCGTGCATATCTGGATAATCATCGTCTGGTGTCGCCGGGGAGAGGATTTTTGATGGCACCATATGAAGACCGGGATGGTTGTGTGCTGAACGCCATGCTGGTGGGCCCACGCTCCATTCACCAGCCTCTCCTGGTCCTCCTCCCTGTCACACCACACCGCGACGCCCCCGCGGGGCGAGTAGCAGATGCGCAAGAGCGGCGCGTTCATGAGTGTTATGCAGTCCCATTCCGATCCCGCATCGCACGCGAGGAGCGTCTCCTCGCGCAAGTATTCGCCCTTCCACATGTTGCAGAGCACACTGGGGCCCTCGGGGTACTCTGATATCGGAAGAAACCAGTCTACGGTGCCGAGCGCGGCGATCATGTCGAGCTCGAGGGCGTACAGCGGGTCGATCCTGCCTCCTTGCTCCTTGTGGATGCGGTCAAATTCTCGTCCGAGCTCCCTGAGCGGAGCGAAGAGCGACTTCTGGACGTCGCAACAGGGCTTGTACACCTCGTGGGCGAAGTCGAAGAGCTGTCGCGCCGCTTCGGCCTCCTCGGCGGACTTGTGGTACTTGCGTTCGCCTGGGATCGGCGTGATGGCGATCTCCTGGAGCTTTGCGTCGGTGAGCATCCCTGGGGGTGCTTGGTCAAGGGGGTAGGCGTATCCCCCGAGGCAGACTAGGCGGCAGTCAGCAGCACAGGCGTGCCGCGCGATGAGCGTGCGGAGGATGTGGCGCGCGCCGAGGGTAAGGAGCTTCTTGCAGGATATAGCGAAGATGATGCAGTCCAGGAAGTCCTCGTTGGGGTCGGAGGAGTCAGGGGAGTCAGGGTCGGAATCGTCAAGGAGGAGCTCAAACACCATGTCCAGCACCTCGGTCGAGAGCTTTCCCATGGGCCCCGGCTGGACAGCGACGACCCCGCGGGACAGCCACATGTCCAGGTCCCTAGTGTGGGAGGGGACGGTTCAAGACTGAATATCAGATACCAGAGAGTCGAAAAAAAGTACTTTGGAAGGCGTGGGATCAGAAGGGATTCGTACAAGCTTGACATGTTTTCAAAGAAGAATTCTCCGAGCTTTCCGCCGCCTGCGAGGTCCTTTTCCCTTCGGTCAACATTGAGTCTGATGAAGAAACACGCATCCACGTCAATTGTGCTCACAGAAATAGAGACACGTACACACAGATTCCAAGGCTGACCCATCGTTGCTCGTTGAGACCGTTTCCACTGGGGCAGGAGGGGAATGCGTTTCAATGCTCAAAGTGTAGAGTTGCCTGGTAGAAGTCAGTGGTGGTTAGACATCAGAGACGGAGGCAGAACGAACCTAATATTATCTAGCGGTAAATAACTGGGAGCGCCGATACGATTGCAGAATATGGGTCTGGCAAGGGAGTGAGTCTGAGGCTGAATGAACGGAAACTGCCAGTGATGGTTGTGGTCGAGGACAGAGTGAGTCGCGAGCGATTTGAACCAGAAGCGCACACCGTTTAAGATGAACA
>JAKLMY010000561.1:0-12372 GCA_022814645.1 Ganoderma meredithae | reverse complement strand
GAGAGTCAGTTTCTTGAGTTTCTCACTGAGAATACAGAAGGAGTCGACTTAATTCACATGCTCCGAGGCCGCTACTCAGAGGACAAGTTCTTCAATGTGATCCTGGCCAACCCGAAGCACTACAAGAATTTTTGGGTCCAAGATGGATTAGTATTCCTGCATGATAGCAAGCAAATGCTATTGTGCATACCCAACATCCTAGTGGACGGCCGGAACATCCGTGAACTCGTTATCCAGCATGCCCATTCACTACTTGCTCATCTTGGAGCTCACCGGATGCTTAACTTGCTGCGTGACCATATGTGGTGGAAATCCATGGTCTCAGATGTTCAGTCCTATTGTGATTCATGCATGACCTGTAAACGAAGTAAGCCAAGCAATCAGAAGCCCTATGGACTGCTAAATCCACTCACCATTCCTTCAAGACCTTGGGAAGCGATTGGAGTTGATTTTGTGGGGCTGCTGCCCGAATCTCAGAACCGAAATAGAACGTTTGACAAGATTACAATGATAATTGATTTACTTACTGGCATGGTGCACTTCATGCCAAGTCGCCAGGACTACAAGGCACCAGAAGTGGCTGAGTTGATGTTTTCGGAGGTGTATAAGCATTATGGCCTGCCCAGATCCATCATTAGCGATCGAGATGTCTTGTTCACTAGTCTGTTCTGGACACACCTTAATAAGTTGATAGGAGTGGAGTTGCACATGTCGAGTGCATACCATCCCGAGTCCGACGGCTCAGCTGAGCATGCGCATTGCACTGTCGGGCAGATGCTCCGCCAGTGCATTGGACCTAATCAAAAGGATTGGGTTAGCAAATTACCTGCTATTGAGTTTGCTATTAATCTTGCCCACTCTGAGAGCACAGAGTACGTGCCTTTCTTCCTCAACACAGGCCGGATGCCTTGTGTGATGGTTTGGGACTCTGCGGGGCCAGACAAGTACCTGGAGTCAGGGCATATGTGCAAAAGATGAAAAATGCGGTGATGGCAGTGCATGATTTGATCTTGGCCACTCGGGTAAAGCAAACTCGCGATGCTAATCATCGACGTCGCCCTGCTCCATTTGTGGATGGAAACCTAGTATATGTTTCTACAAAGAACATGTCATTGCCTAAGGGATATGCGTGGAAGCTTGCACCTTGCTACATTGGTCCTTACCATATAACCCAGGACTATGGCAACAATTCATTCAAACTAGAACTGCCAGTGAACCTCCAACGCCGTGGGATTTACAATGTATTCCACTCATCTCTGCTCCGTGTCCACCAGCCAAACGATGACTGGCTCTTTCCTGGCCAGTTGGATAGTCAAGTTGCTGATCTTGAGGACCGGGACAATGAGTGGTCTGTGGATAAAATTGTCAGTTATAGAGGCAAGGGTGAGGATGCTATTTTTGAGGCCATATGGAAATCCGGTGATCATACCTGGATACCTTTCGAAACTGCATGATGTTTGGTCGCACTGAATGCATACTTTGATGCGCTAGGTGTTGAGGACATGGCGGGCCTGCTGGAGGGGCAGGGCATGCCACCATCTGACCCACAAGTCTTCCTAGGAGCCGTTTGCGCAAGGTCAATGTGCCGTTGGGCTATAAAACAAGAGACTTGCTTATCTTCGGCCCCTCAGCTCCCCGCTCCAACTTCTACCCCTACCACTCTCTCATTGCGCCCCTCTCCCACTTCCCTTCCTTCCCTCATGGCTCCTCTGGGCTGACTGCCCAATATCCCCAACACCCTCATTGACCGCTCTGCCACCCTCATCACCTTCACCAAAGCAGATGGCTCCTCGCACTACATCCCACCTTCGTTGTTCTGGCTGTACGCCGCCCATGACGTCGACCTGTGGGCTGGCTGTGTTGATGTCCCATGGCTATGATGACTTTGCTGCATGCTGGAACCAAGACCTGGCCTGCCCCTACTGGTTCACCACTCACAACCCAGCTTTGGGTGGGGTCATAGCTGTAGGTGCGTCCTTCCCCGCTGAGTTTCTCGACCTCATCGACCCACCTCCCACTCCGTATGCGCCTTCCCCACCTACCGTCTTCGAGTACACTGAGGACCAAAACAAAATCATCTTACACATGCTCTGGGGCACAGCTCGATAGGAGGTGTACTTTGTACAGAAGCGCGAGGCCAATCGCGACAAGAAGGTGGAGGACTGTCGCTCGTGTCGGAAGGAGTATCACGCTCGCGACGCTGCCATGGGACGACCCTGCCATCCACGAAAGAAGGCCCTGTTGCCCCAGCTGGGGCTATCACTGTTGCATGCGGGAGTGGCAGCACTAGGGTCGCCCCCACTGCTTCTGCCATCACAACGTCGTCCGGCCCCATTGGTGGGCCCTCGAGCAGCGCAGGACCCCCCACCATCATTGATGTACCTGCCCCATTGGCCCCTGCCTCCGGATCGTCCATCACTGCAACTCCACCTCCACCTCTGGTTCATCGTGCACTGAGCCCTATGCAAGAGGACGCGCCCGATCCCACTGTCACCACCACACCCACAGCGGATGGCAGGGACTTGTCGTTCCTCAAGGACCTCATCAATTTCAGGGATGATGGAGTCGATAGTGTATTGTTGGGTATGAAGGGGAAGGGCAAGGAGGCTGCCTGAGGAGGTGTGCACTTCGTATACTATGTTGGGTGTGTTAGGACGTCCTTCCTTTTTCTTTCTTGCTCTCTTCTGTCAGGACGTCCGGAGGGCATATGTAACCCAGGGAGGTTCCCTTTTCTCCCGATTTCCGAGATCCCGTGACTACCACAATCCGTATATAAGACCTGTAGGTACGAGATGTTCAGGGGCATACTTGGTACAGAATTCCAGATGAAAACCCTGTCTCTGCCTTGTTCGCTCTCTCCGTGTGCTGCTAGTGTCTATCATGAGCGTCACATTCAAGTTCACACTGCATTGTACAGTGCGGAAGAGCAGTTGCCATGTGGTGCCAGGTCAGGGTGCTGTGCAGTCAGTTCCTCAGCGGAATACTTGAATATGCTTCCATGTGGCTGGACTGCGTGTTCGGGCAGTTCTTGGGGGCTGGGATTGGGGGACGGTCCGCCTGCATCCTCAGGCAAGAACCTAGACTGCCTACTCAAAATGAACCCAGTCCTTACCATTTCGGATCCCTCATTTTCAGCTCACCAAAATGCTAAGGTTCCGTTGATGTCCGTGAGCAACCATTGATCTTCATTCACCTTACCCAGCACCATCCCCAACAACAGCTATCTTGATCTACTGGAGCATATATTCTCCTATGGTCCTGTTTTTTTGCCGCCTTTCCTGCTACCATGCTGCTCCCTCATTCATTTTACTCCCCCTTGAGAGGACATGCCTGCCATTCGGAGAACCCCCAGACAATGGCGGCAGCGCTGCAACATTCTACTTTCTGCCTCTGCAGAAGAACGACCTTCTCGCAACTTATCATCCTCCTCGTAGGCTTCAGTTGAGGCCATCCTCCCCTCAAAATCGGACTTGTTCTCGGGTTCCTCGAGCTCAGATTCGCATTCTCTTTTTGATGCTTGCTCAGTTGCTAGCTCACAAACCAGTCTATCGTCTAACTCAGATGGTAACTCGGAAGGCGAATCTTTCGATAGCTCAGAAGATGACTCAGAGGATGATTCAGAAGATAGCAACGATGAGAGCGATGGCAACTCTGACAATGATGCTCCTGGAGAGTTCCTGGGTGAGTCTCTCCTGGACAGTATCTTGAGCTTCAAACTGTCAATAGGCATGGCCAGGAGAGGAGGTTTGAACTGCTTGAATTAAGCATCTAAGTCTAGGAGAAGGGGCAGATGAATGCCTTCCTTATAGTTGCAGTTTCCAGTCTTCTTGTTTTGTCTGTTGTAAGTCCTGCCCTGCCTTGGAATGAGGAAGCCTTCCTTTAGAATGAGTCGCTTCCAACACAGCAGTGATTCATCTCTTCAACAGCTCATACCTTCGACTCCTTTGGCATTGAGTCATCTAGGTGCAGACTTAGCCCAAACACGGCATCAATATTGGTCGATGTATATATTCCATCCAACCTATCGTCAATCACCACCACCAACCATGACATTTAGGCACCCATGAAGCCATGAAGGGCCGCAATGGCCATAAAAGGTAGCTGTGCTACATCCTGGAAATGCAGGAGACGAAGGTGCTTGGCATCTACCTGGAACGAGAAAACTAGAAATAGAAGAACGGAAAGAGAATAAGGAAAAGTGGCTAACGTGGACTCAAGTGTAATGAAAGTCAACCAGCCGCAAAGTGCAACCAAGTATGCCAATAGGATGCAATAAGGTGCAGAGAGGTGCATGGGGTGCAATGAGGTGCAATGTGTTGCAGGCTAAGCCTGGGATGGATTCCGGTCATAACCGGCCCCGATCACAGCCCAAACCCTGCTAAGCGCTGACCCCCTCCGATCAGAGAAAAGGAAAATCAAGCATGTGGGAATACAATGTACCCCTAAGGGCATACACCCTCTTGGGCAGTCTAGCTGAACTCAAAGAACACTTCTTACACAAGGAAGTGAGGGCCTAGCCAAACTCAATCAGCCCCTTTAGCCTGAAGAGAGACATGCACATGGAAAGAGGCCTATACAAACACAGGCAGAAGGGAAGAAACAGGAGCAAGCATGAGAAAGGAGAAGAAACATATAAGCAGGGCAACTTGCCAGTAGCTAGGCCACTTTCCTCCTCCTCTCCAGCTAGAAAATGGACAGTATCTGGCCCTCAGTCATCGTGTACACTCGACCAGTGAGGCCCTTCACACAATAAAGGACAACTAGGTGCACTGGGATGCAATCAGGTGTGCAGAGAGGTGGCCAGTCCGGTACCCAACTGTGGACTCGCACCTCATAGCATATTGCAAGTGAAGCCATTGCAATCTCAACGAATTCAGACCATAGATCATAGCTTCTCTGCCTATTATTACAGTAAATAACCTCTGACTTGCGCCATCATATTTGGAATATCTACCAGCTGCCCTGAGGAAATTGCCAACCTCACTGTCTCCTTGAGATAGATACACGCTGCAGCCAGCATTGGGTGTGTCCTGCTTCGAACAAAGGGCCAACTGCTCCATCATTGGTTCGTTGACACCTGAAGACCTATGTCTTAAAAGCATCAGTCTCTTTGTCCTTGAACCACGCTGTAGAACACCCTTACATCAGTTTTCCAGCTTTCATCAAATACGCGAGGTGAGACAATGGTGATGTCCATGCAGGCAGCGTTATCCAACGTCGCCCCATCCGTCTTTGTTCCCGCACTATATTTTTAAATGCGCCACACTCTTAGGCTCTCTTTCTAGGCGCTTTTATATATGTTAACTATGACACGAGCATTGGTTAGTCTGGTGGAATGGTAATATAGTCTGTGCTCTCTCTCTATTCTGAGAATACCTTCGAGAATATCAGAGAGCCGGATAAGCTCTCCAAAAGCTAGCCTGCACAGCAGAGGATCTGCTCCGGCAATGATCTGATCTGTAGCTTGAAACACATACATAAATCTAGGATCCTTGTTATATGAGCAGGAACTGTGATCTGCCTAATAATAATGCCCAGCTGGCCATGGTCTTTTCACTGTTTTTGGTGAAGTGACTGGCTGGATTCAGACGTATAAGTGACCAAGATGGCTCAGAAATGTTGATCGCTGCTTTCTTATGGTCCATTTCTGTACTTGTCAATCTGTTCTTCAGATGACAGGGTGCCCTACATTGTTTGATTCCCATGGTCAAGGCCCTTGTCGTCCATGTTGTTTCACCTTTCCGCCAGGGAGACCTACCGATACCTATCCTGTCTAGATCTCTTCTCCATGTCCTGCTTCCCCATCATAAGCATGTGTTCATTGGTACTCGATATCTATGAGTAAAAGCGGTCTCCACGTCGACATCCATTGTAAGCCAGTCGAACAGCATAGAGTAACTTTACTATTCCAAGGGCGATGACAGAGCTATGCAAATGTGCTGAGCTGAAGATGCAGTATAAAAAGAGGGAACATTTTCAAGTTTCTTACATCTTTCCTTACACTTTAAGATCTGAGACCCTGCTCCTAGTCCTACATAACTTGCTAACCAGCAGCCAACAGCCGTGTGCTGCTGGTAGCTGTTGGCTACCAGTAGCTACGTCGGCTACCAGTAGCAGTGATCTAGACAGAAGGGGGGGGACTCGGAGAGCCAGGTCATGACTCCCAATCATAAGCACCGGCTTCGGAGATAGGTCGTAACACGCATGAGCCAGGACTCCCAGGACCAGGTTGTGGCCATTGTGAGAGTGTTAGCTAGAGCTTGAAGACCGGGCCATGAAGTCCAACTGCAAGTGCGCATCTGCCAATAAGTGGGAGCATTCTCGATTTCAGGACTAGGACATGAATCCAAGACATCGACTTCCGGTTTAGATTCGAGTTGGGTAGTGCTCAGGGAGACAGCAACCTAACGCTGCCTGTGAAAGCTTCAGGAGGGGGATCTGGTTACATTAGCTGTAGGTGTTGAGCTTTATCTTTTATGCTTAGCTTAATATTCGGCCAATGATAAGCAGACAGTTCTCCGCTTATGATGTCTGCCAAGGAGAGTGATGAGTACAATCAGCTGATGGAAATGCTCCAGGCACTCAGCCTTAGTGACAAAAAACCAGTTGGTCCTCGTAACCAGCTTCATGTGCCTCTAGGCGTCAATGAGCATGGAAGGGCTGAACACGCCACCAGGTAGTGGTTGGCTCGAGAGAGGATCTTTGGATTGTAGGAAAAATAACTAATCCGGATAGCAAAAGGGCTGTTTCAAAACCCAATATCAGACAAGGCTTAGACTTGGAGATTTGTCCAGAAACAGCTAGTGGGTGTAGTCAGACTCGGTCAGGTCCAAGCAGTTTACCAGTGCCTGAGGCAAAAGAAATATACTAATAGAATCACCCCCAACGAGGTCTCCGCACCAGTACATTCAAGGTGGCATGCAGTCTTCCATACTGAGATGAGCAATTTTTTTTTTGTTTTTTTTGAAGCACCTTCGTGCGTATGATGCTCTGTTGGCATGCATAAGAACATACACCTGTACTATGTATATTCTATGCCAGCTTCATTGATTGTGTTTAGAATACAACTAGTCAGTGGATACCATATTTGCTTATCACAAAATAAACAGGAGACATGTTCTAGTGGCAGTGACTCGGATGAAGTACCCGATGTGAGTGTTTGATGCCAGATTTAAGACATCAAGAGGGATATCAGAGGAAGCCTTATTGGCCAACAAAGTTGCATTGGCAAGACAAAAGATAACAAAGAAAAAAAGGGAGAGAAAAGAAAGACGCCAGCTCAGCTTGAGATAGTATTCTATGTGGCCACTTCTGGTATCAGTTGGAGATATCTCCGGGCTCGGTGCCCACAGTAAGAAGGCATGCCAAATCGATTCCTCATCCAGTGTTTGGAGTTACCTGGTACCTGGACACTGTCACTGGCTCACTGGGACATCTTAAAGATGCTGGGATCTCTATAGGCAGGGCATTTTGTAGAGATGAAAACCAATGGGATGCTCTATACTCCTGCTGGGGGTGGCATAATCGCACTGTGGTAGCATCATATGATGTGGAGTAAAGTGCCTCAATACCAATCCAGATATGTGGGGGTGGGACGGCCCTGAAGGAACTTCCCTTTTACTGCTTATGATTCAAATATCACGTCCCAGCAGTGCCTAGCAAACATTCACCCCCATCCACTCATCAACCTCAAGATGTTCTTTGGGTCAGGCTGCGACAGCACAAATATGATTCCTAATCTGTTGGCAACATGTTATGCCACAGCCATACAACTGCACTGTTGCTCCTACATACCTCATCAGGAAAAGCATTGAGCACAATAAAAATAAAAAATAACAAGAGGATATGATAGGGCAACGTCCAGGCCAAATGACCCTAGTGCTGACCGCAAGCCCAATCACCATTCTCTTATTGCATAACACAGCAGGCTTACTCATAGCACGATAGGCTTACTGTCAGCCAGCATAACATGAAGCTGCAGCCGCTAAAGTGGCAAGATGGGCTTCCATCCTTTCACCTCAGCTTCGGCCTGATCCATAGCGTAGTTCGGCCCGAGAAAAACCCGCCAACTTGGCTGTCTTTACCCTCCCCCTCCTTGGGCTGCTTTCCACTGTCCAACAGCAAGGTTCCTTGGCACTCAGTTCCCCAGACGGCATTCTCAAGTGTACAAGCCCCTTTTGTCTGCTTTTGGGTGTGTGAGCTCACTATGTCGCAGAGTGCAAGTCTGCCCTCAAGGACCAGCAAAGTGGACAAAATGGGTGCAGAGCTGAGAGGACACGGCAGCACAAACAGAGACCAGCAACTATTGGCCGACCTACCTTTCACCTGCAGAGGCACAGTATCCTATCTTGGAAGACTTGGTTAGCCTAGAACCTTTCCACAACATAGTGGGTACTGTGGTCATACGCTTCGCTTAACTTATCCTGCTTGCATAAGCAGAATTTACATGTCAAGTCATGAACACACTGCTGCAAGCTCTCAGTTTTGCTCGCATCATGAGCAGATTTTTGCCTCCTCGACCAAGAGCTGGCCTCCCTTGTGGGTAGTAGCCGTACTGCAGGTGCACTGTATCCTATGTTATTGAATTTCATTGGGCCTCGGCCGGGACAACAACACAGCTTCAAGCATCAACGTTATCTGTGATTGCACATTGAATCCCCTATCATCACCTTGCTATTCTGACTCACGAGCCAATGCATGTAAAAGCAGCTCCCTGTCTGTCATAATGAAAGGCACAGCCTTAGGCCTCGACCAGCCCCGAGGCAGCCCTCAGCTGGTTAGGAGGAGCTGCTGTGGCAGGCCAAAGGGAACATGCTCGCTGGGAACATCACAATTTGTGCTGATGCTAAGATAGGAGGACCCAGTGTGACATGGCGACTGTATCTAAGCAAAGAAGCTCACTAACACGAGGGGACATGCTCTGTCAACACCACCCTGAATGCCCACATTCCTCATGAACTGCTTCAGCCACATTCCACTGCAGCAACCACATTCCACATGCCAGTTCCCACACGCTGTCTTCGAGCAACAGCCCCAACTCTATCACCATCTCCTTAGGCTCGTCCAGTAATTCCAACCTGGCCTCGATGGCTGAAATCACTCAGTGCGTGGGGATGGGTGTCTAACCTGAAACTCGGTGCATCAACTTGTGCCTAATATGGAGATATGGGGCTGCAACTAACGCTGGCCATAGGCTTGGACATGAAGGGCATCAGTTACGGTGAGTGTACTCTCGTGATCTCCGTGGTAAATAAGCTGGTCCTGTGAAGGGCCTCACAGGTCAAGGGTGTCAATAGGAATGGCCAGGAGAATAGCTTTGAACTGCTTTTTATTTAAACCCTAAGCTAGGAGAAGGGGCAGATGAATGCCTTTATAGTTGCAGCCTTCTTGTTTTGTCTTGGAATGAGAATGCCTTCCTTTTAGAATGAGTCGCTTGGTCCTGCCCTGCCTTGGAATGAGGATGCCTTCCTTTTGGAATGAGTTGCTTCCAATGCGGCAGCAATCCATCTCTTCAACAGAGGGTACACGAGGACTGAGGACCAGATGTTGTCTATTTTCTAGCCAAGGAGAGAAAGACGAAGCAGTTCAGTAGCTGTCCAGTTACTCTTCTATATATATGCTTTTCTCATCTTTGGCAGCTTAGAGGACTCTTTTCCTCTCTGGTTGGAGTAGGCCGATTATGACCGGAATCCACATCAGGTCTACAACTTGCAACAGGTTCCTTTTTACAGAATGTAAAAGCATAGCTAACAGAGAAATATAAGGTCTAGGTTTGGTTTCCCAAGCATGCAGACCACAACCATCCTCTTCAGCTTTATAGTCCACGTCCTGTTTATGCATCGCAATTCATCCCCCCTGTTGCAGGCTGTCAAGCCTAGCGTTGGATTCCGGCCACAGCTGGCTCCTAATCACCTGACCAGCCATCTTACTGGCCACATGACCGCCTGCCCACTAGATTATAAAGGAAGGAATCAAGCCAAATTGCAAGGGACACAAGGGAGACTTACTCCTGAGACAAGGCACTACTAGGCCTGAACCATATAGAGATAGGCGGCTCCCTCTGTAGAGAGGGAGCAATGCAGAACAAGGAAGAAAGGGGAGGGATGGGACAGGAAAGAAGTATATATAGAGGAGGATCTGACCACTGTCAGACCCTTTCTGTCCCCTTCTCCTAGCAAGAAAATAGACAGCATTTGGCCCTCAGTTCTTGTGTACACAACCTGTGAGGCAGGCCCTTTACACCCCCTCCTCTTTCCCGAACTGCTTTCTATCTCATTGTGCTGTCTTGTCTTGATGTCATGTATTCATCTTAGTTTCTAAATCCTTCGCTATCTATATTGATATTGTGGCAAGTGACGGCAGGTGACACAGCCCATGCGCCACAGCTGCCTTGGTCCAGAGTGGCCCTCCACCACATAGATCCTTTCCACTAGTCAAGAATCCACAAATCTGTGGCCGTGAGCAGTCCCACTGATATACTGTAATATATCATCTTGAGGACCCCATCGTTCATGGTACGGCTGGGCTCAGTAGGTCTTCTGTCTATATCTTGAACATCGTAAGACTTTGAAAGACGACGTACATTTATATCATCCTATTATTAATCTAGCTCACAAGTCATTTACCTTGGAAATGTTCGCAGAGAACCAAGTGCCCAGGTCGACAACATTGTTCTACCCTACACCTATTCTATGCCCGCACACACTACACTGTGTGAAATGAAGAGAGAGATTCAACATCATAGCTATGTACAATGTGAAGCTCGATCGGCACCCATGCTTTTATTCCAAGACAGCACCAGAGGTGCTGCCCCACACTGCATTAGTCTTCCCACTATAGGTCGACTCAACCGCAAAGTGCTGCCTTCAGTAGAATGTGCCGAACATTTTGCCCACATCATCGAAAGGTCGTGATGAACTGACATTCGAGCATAAGTGTCAAGCTACCTAGTACTATGACTAGAAAAAGACTGCCCAGATGCTCTCCGTAGACTCACCCGTGAAGGGCCTCACAGGTCGTATGTGCATGAAGGCTGAGGGCAAAATACTATCTATTTTCTAGCCAAGGAGAAGGGAAAGGAGGAGGTCTAGCAGTGGTCAAGTCTTCCTCTATATATACTTCTTTCTTATCCTTCCCTTGTGGTCTCAGTAAGAATGTGTTTCTCCTTTGTATCCCTAGCAACTGGTCCATTCCTTTCTTGTGGTCAAGTGATCGGAAGCCGGTTGTGATCGGAATTCAGCACTAGGCTCTATGGCCTGCAACATCACCTGTACCCAGTCCGTCCCTTCTTTGCAAAGGGGCAGAACAACACTGTCACATTCTCCCTCGAGCCTCATTCTCTTCTTGTCCCATTTCTCACCTGACCTCCCGACCAATGCCACACAGCCTAGGTGAGAAGATTCTTGGTGAGTGAAGCTCTCGCACACGGTGAATGGAGAGAGAGTAACGTTGATTGGGTTTCTCTCAAGCAGACCAACCAATAATATCAACGCAAGTAATGACAGCTTCAATAACAAGAACGACGCATAGGCAAGTGTTGAGTTTAAGTTTTGAAAAGTGGGTCTAGGTAAGTCATTATTCGAACACCCCCCTCAATCGAACACCTACCAAAAAAATCACCACCTTTCTTCAACATCTAATTATACAACCATTTCAAGCCCTACAGCCTTCAAATTTGAACAGCATACTGACTAGCTATTGGTCACAGTAAAAGTAGGCTCCATTTCCATCCGTGTTCGTATTACATTAGCTATAGTAGCAAACCTCTTATTGGGGTCTGTTCGTTCAATCTTCCTTCTTTTCCGGACCTTAGCTTTATTAATATAAGGCCTAAGAGACTCCAATTGAGCTTTTTGGCTAGCTAAGTCCATATTCTTATTGTCAATTGATTTTCCAATTTTTTGGAAGTGTAGTTGTATTACTGGATCCTTTCGAGTAACTGGACATAGTCGCTGCAATAAGAGCCTAAGCTCTGTACTCCTCTATAGAGTGACTATAACAGGGCACCGGGATCCTGTAACTGGTATCAATAGATTTATTGGATTGATTTTGATGTTATTAGATTGTTGTAATCCAATTGACGATGGTTGGACCGATAGTTTGGTCGAGTTAAGGACTAGCTGGCTTAATAGAGGCTTAGCACGATTGACTGGCTATAGTCCAGTAGCTTTCCAGCCAGTCAGAACATTTTTCTCGCTTAAGCCATACTTCCAAGCTTTTGTTAGGAACACACAGTAAGCA
The DNA here is from genome assembly GCA_022814645.1 of Ganoderma meredithae. NCBI lineage: Eukaryota > Fungi > Basidiomycota > Agaricomycetes > Polyporales > Polyporaceae > Ganoderma > Ganoderma meredithae. Next base: position 132 of record JAKLMY010000561.1, on the reverse strand, counting down.
GGCTTACAGCACCCATACTTTTTCTTTTCATTACTAAAGACTCATTACACTAGGGAGTAACCAAGTACACAGATCACAGTACACAGCCTGCAGGCCACAGCCCACAGTAACCAAGTACCTAGATCACAGTCC
>JAKLMY010000560.1:0-12460 GCA_022814645.1 Ganoderma meredithae | reverse complement strand
TCGTTCGCTCACTGACTGAAGAGTAAGTCCCTTTACCTACATCTTACTTACTGGTTACTGACTAGTATCTGTAGTCTTTTGTATTCGACTTACAGGTACTTTGGTAATTCATACTAGTTGTTCGCTCACTGACTGAAGATCTCTTGTATTCGACTTACAGTCGGATCCTTTGCCTTCACAGCCCAAGTTCATCAAGTCTCACTGTCTAACGCTTTCCACGGTATTTTTTGTTGTCCTGTTCATCCATCTTTGCTCCAGAGGACATTCTTGAACCTTAGCCCAACCCAATAAATCATGGCGTGGGCAGGAGTTCTGCGGCAGCCGACCTCGGGAGCAAGCGATTCACGCTCAGATATGGCATGCACTACTAAGCAGGAATGCATCTACTCTGAGTCGGAGATGGGTATGATGTGGGCCTTTAGCAGTGGGTTGAAAAGGTCGGGACGAATGGAGGGTACGGCCCTACATCGACACAAGTTACTGGAGTCATTGGACTTCCGTGGAATGCCTGAGAACTGCACCGCATGCACCAGATTCTTGGTCGGTCCGAATGGCCTGCGAGAGTTCTTGGTTGAAACTAGGAAGCGCCTTCGCGGCCTCAGAGACGTAGTAGTGCCACCGAGCGGGGTCTTCGTCTCGGAGGACTAGAGCCTGGTCTTGCAAACCATCTAGGTCTTTCAAGGGCTCGCTGTCTCCTTGCGGAATCATGTCGCGCAGTTGCTCTATTGGGCTCCGGTACCCTTTAGGGTTCTGGCTCGCCCGAGCATGGCGTGAGCGAAGCACTTTGAATCACTTTTCGAGCTTCGCAGAGTCCTCGCCAGATTTCATCATGTCCTGCCATGGCCACGTAAGAGGGAGGTACAGGTTTGCAGAAGAAGGGAGGAGGAGACAGACCAGTGCAGACTCGATGAGCGGGACCAATGCCCGACAATACGGGGAGTCAGCAAGCTCCGGCGCCTGTGCTACGTGTCGCATCCACTCGTTCGACATCATGCCGAGCAGCCTCGGGAATTTGAGCTGCATGAATGTGTTGATTGCCGCCTGCGGCATGTCCGAGAGCTGACGAGCTGGATGTTCTGTGCGTGCGGATGCGGATGCGGATGTGGCAGATGGTGCGCGGTTGAATGGGGGCGCCTCGCGAGGGGGATGAGGGTTGGGTTCCAGCAGACGAAGTAATGGTCGCCATCGAGATCGTCCGACGCGATCGTGTCCGGGACCGAGTGCGCTGCTGTCGCCGAGAACACTGCAAGGGTCTAAGTAAGACTTATGGGTCCGATCAGGAACGATGCAGTCTTACCGATGCAGTTGCGGTGATGCCGGAGTGAGGAGTGGTCGACCGCACATAGCTTCCGGAAATCTACGGATACTGTTAGAATGGGGCGCTGCCACACATACGGAAGGCGGACTGACCGCCGGGATGGTAGCGGGGATTCCTAAAAATTTTTGCGTCAGACCGGGTGTGTGTGGGGCATGATGGATCTGCAGTCCTACCGAGCGATAATCACGTCTCTAACCAGGACTCCACTCCGGCTCAGCAAGTTCACATAGACCTCATTGGGTCCCAGCACGCCTTCCTGGTCGACCACTCCGAACAAATAAGCAGATTGATGTATCTTGATATTCATTTTGTTGCGCAGGGCGTTGAACAGCATCTTCTGGAACGTTTGGAGACGCTTCCTCACATATGGTTCTGAGAGTTCCTGCTGTGCCAACAGCATAGCGTAAACTGCAATCGAGACATGAATCACTGGAAACTGGGATGGTAGGAAGGACGGCTTACGGTCTTGGAAGAACCCGTCCTCCGCAGCTGCATCCAAGTCGCCATGGAGGTACTCGAGCGCCGTCTTACGGTCTGTCGGGATACTGGAGATGCGATCCACCTGATCCTTCACAAGCCTCTTGAAGACATCGAGTGGCACACCGAGCGTCAGGGGTAGCGCCGTGAACTGCATATTGAGCCGTGCGGCACGAGGCAGGGAATTATGGTCGTTCAGCTCGAGTACGGTTGGCCCACCCCCGTATTTGAACATCGAGGGACGATATGCGATCATGAAGTGACCGCTTCGTGCTTGGGGATGCTTCGTACAGTATCGATCAAATGCATCGTCGGGGTAACGAACGAGCAAGCCCTTGACGCCTCCCCAGCTGACCTAAAACACTATATAGGAGGTTAGAACTTGGTGAATACACCTTCTCAGGGTGCGACAACGTAACGCCGTGTTAGACATTCTATAAGTTAATGCCAACACGTACCTGTTGTATCCGGCGGGATGTCGTGCTCTTTGCACACCTGGGCAGCGAAGGTATCGCGGATCATCCAGCAGCCGTCGCTGTGGAGAGACCCATCGGGAGCCAAGAGGTCGGGGATCTCAATTGCGCACTCGTGAGGGATCTGTGTGCACCCGACTTCAGCGCACATTGCAGGGGGAGGAAGACCAGAAGCACTTGTACATCAAGTGACTGGATGGTGGAGGAGAAGGACAGTCCCAGACGTGCGGCGTACTTGCCGTATCCCGACTTGAGGTACACAGCAGGAAGGTCACCGAAGCTCTCGAGGAGCCGTGCGACTGTCCAGTCTTCGTCTTCGTGGAAGAACATAAGCTTTCCAGCCTTCACCTGGGACTCTGTATATCCCAGGAATCGGTAACTGTGGAGTAGGTTGGTGTGGGTGACATCGTAAACGATATGCGAACTGACGCTTCGCCGTTGTGATCGAGCCCCTCGTGCTCCCATCTTGCCAGAGTCCGACACAGGACACTATCGTCAGCCTTCTTGCTGATAGAGATGATGAGGAAACGTGTTGGGCGATCGACTGTGCGCGTGACGCGGCACGCTGGATGGCTCTGTTCCTCCCAGTTGGTGAGGTTGTCTCCATCGTGAGATTTCGCTGTATAAATGGAGACACTTGATGTTTGTAGCGCGTCTGTTGAAGTCATGACGGCGCAAATGGTCGTAAGAAGATAGAAGGGAAGAGGAAAAGGACGGGAGGGGGAGGAGGGGTGCTGCATGAGACCTGTTCACCAGCACGGTTTAAAAGACACATTCTGCGGCTAAAGCGCCGCAGCACTATGCTCAGACAACTTGACCTTGAGCTGTGCTTCAGCTTCAACAGCAGGCACGCAGCAGGCTGTCAAATTACGCAACTAATGGTCTATTCTGCGGATTCCGTTCTCCGTAATCATCTTCGCTCTCAAGGGTCGTATTCTCCATAGCACAGAAGTCTTCATGTAGCCTGCGTTCCGGCTTTCGGGGCTGTGATTGTCGGGGCCGAGAGCAATAGTGGGGTCCTGGACGGAGGTAGATTGTATTATGGAGGAAGAGCGTCTTAAACGCACCGAGGGCATTCATAGGCGTTATTGAACCGCCTTTTCGCAGATCATGGGGAATATAACGGGGCCAATATGCATCGCACCTGAATGACCAGGATCCTCCGACAATGAAAGCATCTCTATTCCTATATTATGGTCTACCGCCGCGCTGCACCGTACAGAAGGGTAACCGCAACCATCTCGGAGAGCTGTTCTAGCAAATATACTTGCTCTTGACAGGCGAATGCTGCCAAGTGGAGGGTAGATGGTCGTATAAAACGGAGTTGGGAGGTGTTGGCAGGAATAAGTGGTCTTGCTGGCGACACCGCCTATTTCTTCGCAGTCTTTTTGCTCTCCACAAACAAAACACGGCTCTTTACTGGATGTACGTGGCGTGATTAGAGGCAATTTCGGGAGGCAGAATATGGTTTACGCACCTCGGGGGTCGTACTTCACTGCTGCCAACCTCGGCCCCAACCTCAGTCTCTGCGTGGTGTAAAAGTAGCCCGTCTGGGCGGTGGAGATCATCCGGACTATAAGAGTCCTGCATATTCCAAGTCAGAAGTTGTAGAAAGCCCTTTTCTTTTCATGGAACACTCACCTTGCCTTCGACTTTGCTGCCATCGTGGGCGGGACCGAGTGATGCAAGCTCGGAAAGCGCCCGTGTCTGTGAAGTTCACGTGGACACCAAGCACGTGCTGTTGCCAAATACAGCCATCCCAAGAACGCGCGCCAGACAAGGCACGAGCAACTCACCTTCGACGACCATCATCTACCCAACCTCGGCGTATATAGCCACCCATAACCCCCACTTGATGTCGAACATTCTACTCTGCATGTTTGAAATGCTTGTTCAGGGAAACCGATGCTATCTAGACAGTGAAGCTGTTGCTTGTCCAGCGCCTGGTTGCCATCCGCCAAGGTAGCTACGCACCGAAGCCCTTCCATACCGGAGAATCGCTAGAAGTCGCTGAATTGCTGCTCAACACATGATGCGGGTAGAGAGTGTTCTGTTGCTTCCAAGTGACAGTGACTGGTGGGTGATCAATTTCAAACAACCGTCTGCTCGCCCGAGACGGCCCACTCGACTAGGGTTGCAGTGCGGCTTATAATGGGTAGGTTATCCTCTAGGCATCTGATTGTGCCATACACTCTGGGAAAGTTTTTGGATTGTCCCGCTGTTCATACACATAAACACAGATGAAGCCGATAGGGCATAGCATAGCTGGATGCGATTCGCCAGACTGTTCCATGCCACAGTCGTCGACCAACCGAAAACCTTGACTGTCACTGTCGCTGGACCCTGGTACGAAAATAGCCCGGTCCATGTGAAGAGTTGTCTCACAAGGCGTTATTCTGGTTCCTTCTGGATCTCCAAGAATGTGCGCTGATACTCGGCGGGACGAGCTCGGTATCGGACCACGAAAATATGCATTCCCCCTTTTCCCTTGGTTCTGGAAAGGAGAAACGTTGCCTGACGGTTTTTTACTTCCCTGTCCCACAGAACTCGTGCTGCGATCTACGACGACTTGAATGAAGGTGAATGCTCTCACACTGATAGTACATCTGGACCTTTTCATTTATATGCGTCACCCTTGCCCTTGGACTTCCCTCATCCCCGAACAGAAAGACAGCTCTCCACGTCCCTGATCCACCCCTGGCCATGGTTGGAAAACCCGCATGATCTCAATGGAACTGTGATCATGCGTCCAATGAAAGCGAGATGCCTGTCGAACGGTTGTTCAACTGAGACCGCTGCACCACATGTCATACATGCCTTCCGTAAGTACACGTCTATGTCTGAACGCCTTCGACTGCGTTTTCTCACTGGAAGGACAATCCAAGACGCATGGTACTCACTATATTTGGCCAAGCCTGGAATTCGTTTATGGGAGCCCGCCGGTGTCGCAACCTTCCATCCAGGGCCACGCCCATCGCACAAGGAACTAGTGTTGCCGATGGTCATGTCGTTCATCCTCTCGGCGGTTTCGCGAAGCCAGACTTACCATCTATCGCTTCCACCGCCTCGGACGGAATGCTTAGCATGATGGACGGAGTTTCACGCTGGTGTTCTGGAGCTGGATATAAAGTACGCATCGTTTGCTGGTCCTGCTCAGGCATTCGCCGTTTTCACCATGATGCGCCGCGGTACCTGTCTCGCCGCCGCCGTGCTCTTCCTCCCCCTTTTGTGTTCCGTGGCGGCTGTCAACGTATCCGTCCCCAGCTCCGCGCCATCTGGGGCACAGACGCTCTCCCCCACGCTCGTCTCGTTCTCGATCGAGCAGGACAGGTGGCCGGACTGGGTGGGGACGGACTCTCCCAACGAATTCACGACCAACGCCCTCCTCAACTATGCGGACCTCACTGGCACGCCGCCCGACATCCGTGTCGGCGCCAATTCGGAGGACAAGACGGTTTGGTCGCCTTCCGTGACGATCAACGAGGACGAGTTCCCGCTGCCCAACACCATCACGCCCTTCCCCGAGGCGACGCACATCACGGTCGGCGACGGGTTCTACCAGCTCTCGCGTTTCCTCCCGCGCGGCACGCACATGACGTGGGGCGTGAACTTCGGCGCGGACAACGTGACGAACGCAGTGAACATGGTCAAGGCGATCGTCAGGGCGTTCGCTACTCCTGCGGTCATCGAGTCCGGGGTCGCCCTTGAACGCATCGAAGTCGGCAACGAAGCCGATTTGTACTCGAACAACGGCCTGCGCCCGGGCAACTATAACGTGAACGCGTACGTGCCGGACTGGATTTCGGTCGCAGGACCGGTGGCGCAGGCGGCGGGTATCACGACCAATACGGGGCCGGTGACGCTGCAAGGCGCGTCGTTCGCGAATCAGGGGTTCACGCCGCGCGAGATATTCGGTCTCGGGATCCTCGACAGCGCGCCGGGCAATGGGATTTCTGTGTGAGTGCTTGTCCCAGCACGCTTCCGCCATGCGATGGATTCTAAACATTCTCGCACCAGAATCTCGCAACATCACTATTCAGGGGTCTTCTGCCAGGGAGGCAACTTCCCGCTCGTCTCGTTCTTGAGCAAGGCTGCTGTGCGGGGCAACCTGTCGATCTTCAACGCCGACATCGCCGCAACGCATGCGCAAGGGCTGACATACATCCTCGGGTATGCCGTCATCCTTCGCCCGCCCAAACGTAACGTCGGTCGCTGACGCGCCGCCCTTCCAGCGAGACGAACAGCATCGCGTGTCACGGGGCCCCAGGCGTGAGCAACACGGCCGGCATCGCGCTTTGGGTGGTGGACTACACGTTGCAGGCTGCCACCCTCGGCATCAAGCAGGCGTTCTTCCACGAAGGCATCGGGTTCAAATACAATTTCGTAAGCCCTCTCACCCCCCCATTTCAAGCAATAAGTAGACTTTCCCGCTAAGCTTGCATGAACCACCCTCGACAGCTGCAGCCCATCAGCCTGAACCGGTCGATCGTCGACGGCTCCGCGCTCGACCCGCCGCAGCAGCCGCACGTCCAGCCCGCGTACTACGCCGGTATCCTCGTCAACACCTTCGTCGGCGCGTCGGGGGCCGCGCAGGTCGTCGAGCTCTCCGTGGCCGACGCGGACGTGTCCGGGTACGCCACGTTCGAGGGCGGGCGGCTCGCGCGCGCGGTCTTCGTCAACATGCAGGCGTGGCTCACGACGAGCACAGGGGCGCGGCCGTCCGTGCACATCGACTTTAACTTCGCGGGGAGGACCGGGACGGGCAGCGCGAGGGCGCGGAGGCTGGTCATACAGCACGCGGACGACACTGCGAACGTGACGTTTGCCGGGCAGAGCTTCGAGACGCCGAACGATCCGCGGCCCGCAGGGGCGGTGGTGAGCGAGACGGTGGAGTTGAGCAAGGGGCTGGATCTGAGGGCGACGGAGGCGGTTTTGGTCGAATTCGATTGAGGGAGGGCGGGTTGCGCCGTGCGAAAATGATGGGTGGTGGAGATGGCGCGGTCGGATCGGCCGCCTACTATACCCGTGAGTTGCCTCGCGCTGTGGGGGAGTTGCTTGTATTAAAACCTGACCAGGGTATCGTGTCCCTGGCCAGTAGCTACCTTCGTTTCGACATTTTCACTACTCCCACTCCTTGCAGGTATTCAAGCCAAAAACATGGCTGTTCGTTGCTCACGCTCTTCGAGTTGCTGGATCGCGAGGAGAAGTCCCTTACGGCGAACGGTCACGTGCTGTGGCACCTTCTTCGCTTTGCGAGGTTTACCGTGACGGCTGTACGGGCTTGCCATGCTGCAGAAGCGAAACACAAGCGAGCCTGCCAGCATGCGCCCTCCGCGTGCCATGACCATCGTTTCCTACCACCAAGTGCTGGAGTCCTTGTTCGGTTTCCGACGTGTCCGCACACACCGGGAAGTCGAGAAAACCTGCCCGACTAAGGAGTGAAAATGGCCCAAGAAGAAGTCAAGATGAAGGTCGATCGCGAGGAGACCCAGGTGCGCCCACAACAGATACATATTCGTTCGTATTTCAATGCATGATGGCGTAACACAGGAAAACTCCGATGCTTGGGGAATCAGGATCCCGTCGTCATTCGATCCTGATCCAGTGATTGCCCTCCGAACAACAGTCAAGAAGGACGAGCCTTCTGACGGCCTTGGTGGGAGTCAGGGTCTATGGAATCCGCGGGCGGTATTATGACTGAACAATTTCTTGTAGTGAAGCATGAAGACAAGAGACCCGCGAACGTGAACTTGAAGCCGGAGGATACCAAGCAAGAACGCGCCAAGAGCGAGACGAATTTGATTCTCTCCCCAGCTTGCCTTTGGGAGCACGGAGCTGATGGGCAGCCCTACATTCATACCCTTGAGCCTGGGGAACAAGCCTGAAGATCGCGATGTCGCAGTTCCTCCGGTATGTTCGATCCGCGCACACTGGCAGGACTTGGTGTTAGTGACGTTTTAATGAATCCAGGACTACATTGAGCCTTCACCGCATCGTGAAAGTTCGCCTCTATCTCCGCCTCTATCTCCTCAGCACCAGCCCTTGCCTCAGCACCAAGCTTGGCGCCATTACCACGATGACCGAGCCATGCCCGAAGTGGAGGTCGTTTTGCCAAGATGGGAAGACGTCCGTCGAGCGGTGATCCAGGCACGGAGAGCGTCGCTCGTGCCCACAGCAGCTAACGCACGCCAGACACCCGGCCAGAGTCCCATTGTCATCAAGCCTGAGCCGGACGATGATGATGTGAAGCCGCTCCTGGCGCTGGAGGAGCACGATCCTGCCAAGGCCAGACACGTCTTACGGACCGCCGTCCAGAATCTGCAAAACGTATGACACCAATATCCATGCTGTTTTGAATACTGTTCACACTCTTGCGTTACGCACAGCCTGTCGCGAAAGTGAAGGAGCTGCTGCTAGACGACGCGTTCCTCCTCGATGCGCTGACCTGGGAGGGCATCAACTACAAGTACCCGATCCCGCTCCCGCCGCACATCTCCGAATTCCAGTTCAAGCGCGGGTACATCGGCCACCTGTACGGGGGCATCCACCAGGAGACGTTCCCGCGGCCGCGGAAGGAGATGCGGGAGCAGCACGGCCTGGACGATTGGGCGTTCCTCAGCCTCGACTTCAACCCGCACGCACCGACCAAGCCTGGGCACTCGGGCCTGTTCTTTTCCAACCTCAGGGCGACCTGGGCAGGCTTCGAGGACAAGATCCTGCGGATGTTTGTCTGTGTCGCGTCTGGCAAGTGGGTGTACCTGGGCCAGTACAAGATGGAGGTGAGCATGTCTCTTACGACCAAGCACTGGAAGCAGCAGAAACAAGCGGTACATGGCCCCAACTCTGCCGGCGAGGCAGGGACCGTGCTGAATGCTGATGCACACTTAGGTAAGGCAGGCGTGGGCGGAGGGGATCCTTGACGCCGGGTGGGGCTGGATGACCTGCGTCAGGATCTGTGTTATGTGACATGACAGTGACAGTCACAAGGTGACGGTACGCAGTACGGGACTCATTCACTTACTCAGTTTACCTTTCACGTGTTGTATTACTATCACTGCCACGGACTCAGCCTTGAGCACGGCCTCTTACCTATTCTTAGTATGCACCACCTACTGTACCCTGGCCCCAGCCATACCTAGCCATACCAGACTGTCGGTTACTTATTGTTCTCATTTTCTATTGTCCAAACCACTATTGTTCAGACTGCTATTGTTCTCTTCATGTATATATAGAGCGACATCTGAGCTGAGTGTCCCTCAACTCGACCTAGTTATACATTGCCTTGTATTCTCCTGACCTCTCCAGCTGACCAGCTCCTAACCAGTCATGAGCCCTCAACCCTCGATGACTTGACTCTTAGTGTTATAACCTTGTGACTGTCATGGGCCTATCATAACATAAGGTCAAGCTCTCTTCCAACCCCTATCCTACTAGAGTTAAACACCCACCTGCACTCAACCCCAAACCTCGAACAATGAAACAAGAGTGATGTGAAGAGACCAACACTTAGCAGAACCGGAACACAGAACCCCAACTGCAACCAGTTGAAGGTCACTGCAGGACCTTCGCTAATCTAGCCACAGGAGAAGCATTCTACGACCACCCCGAGGAAGGACTTCTTCAAGTAGTCTTTATAGACAATCATTGGGAATACCCACCTGACTACATCGATACTCGGGAGCAACTCCTCCGATGCTACCCCTAGTGGCCTGAAGAATACCACTGGCCAGTTGGACAACCATTTCTCTTGCCCAGCCAAGAACTGCCTGTGCCCTCAGCACTGGCAATTAAATGAACCACCTCTACTGGCTCCTATCATGAACAGGAAGAATTGGACAAAGAAGAGGACCAAGCAGAAGAAGAAGAGCCAGGCGATGACAAAGAAGAAGATGATGAACCAGGACTGACCCCATTCACCATACAGAACCTTGCAGTAGCCATCCAGCACCTCTCAATCACATCAGGACCACCCAGCATGTCAACCACTGGTACCACCACCACAGGAACCAATGTCAGTGTCAGCATTGACACCAAGATCAAGCAGCTGCCTGCCTTCTTTGGCAAGAGAACTGAAACCAAAGAATGGCTTCAGAAGTGTGCGCTCTACTTGTTCAACCCCAGCCAATTCCTGGGCGACACCCAAAAGGTGGTCTTTGCACTCATGCTCATGACCAGAGGAACTGCAGGACCATGATCCACTACCTTTGTCAAAAATAGAATTGCAAACCACTCGATGGCAGGAGTAACAAGTTACAGCACCTGGACAGAATTCAAGGACAAGATTGATGCATCCTTCGGAGACATCAACGACAAGGCATCAGCTAGAAGAGAACTCAAGAACCTCCAGCAGGGAAAGCTAGGAGTCGATGAATACATTGTCAAGTACCACACAGTCATCGCCCAATGCAGAATCACTGACTTCAACATAGCTGCCAACTTCTATGATGGACTAAACAACAGCCTACAAGAGAAGATCCACACACACATACTGATGTGTATGGTCCAGAGAACTGCCAAGAGAATGAACAGAACCAGCTGACCACTAAAGAAGGAGGGAGTCATCAGGTGCTCAAAAACCAACTAGGGAAAATTGGGAGGACCAATGGGGGACTACCAACCAATGGCGGGGAGAGACAAAGTCAGACGTTGTGGGACACAATGTTGTAAGGGCTTGTGATAGACAGCGAAGATGACAACGGAAGCTTATGGTGAGCTATAGGATGATGGAAGCCCACAGTGGGCTATGATACGGTGATGCAATGAGGGCACTTGGGCCCAAGAATGGCAAGAACAGCGATGAACGGGTGGATGGATAAGACTCTTGGTGAGTCTGTGACAGATGGCAGAGAATGCAATGTCAGACAGGAAGTTGGGAACAATGTCAAGAGTGATGCAGCTGGTGGAAGTTGCGACGGAAAATGAGAAGTCAACCCAGGAGCTGAAATCTGTATTGCTGGGAACCCTGAAGGCATCTATATACTATACAAAGGGAACCCTAGAAACTAAGATAAACACAAGGGAACAGAGAGGAAATCTCATCTAACCAATAGTGAGAAGGCACGAGGTGAATATCGAGGAAGTGATGCACAAATGTTGCATGAGATGTCATGTGACATCACACTGAAATGTACCCCAATGCCTAGCAGAGGGTGGAACAGGGCAGCCGGAAACCAATCAGAGACAGAGGCCACGACGAAGCGGGCGATATCAGAGGTGATAAAAGAACTATCAGAAAAGTCAGGACAGAATGTCAGAGTGAGATGTTGGACCAAACCGGACCAGAACATGACATCGGGATCCTGGCTTGTGACACAAGGAGTCCGACAAAGCATCGGGGATGCGAAAAACAGGCACATAACAGGCTACAGGCCCATCAATGCCCCTGCCCAGCACCCTGGACAACCTCTACAAGAAGGCAGCCACACTGAAAAGCCAATGGCTCTGAGGACAAGCCTACTGAAACAAGGGAAAGAAGAAGGACACCTACGGAGGCAAGTGATACCACCAGGAGCACAAGGAAAGAGACCCAGATGCTATAGATGTTGACAGAATAACTGCCGAAGAATGCCACTGCCACATTGCTGGAGGACTATGCTTCAACTGTCACATCCAAGGACACCTCTCTTGGGACTGCCCAAAGCCAAAGGAAGACAGGGGCAAGAACAAACAAGCTTGAATCAGGACCCAACCTGTGGACGACCAATCAGACAACCACTCCAAGAGCTCTATCTCTAGCACAGCCACAGCTGCCTCCAAGAAGCTGATTGCAGCACATATGAGACTCATGCTCAAGGACCTCAACCAGGAAGACAAGAAAGATGTCCTCTCCGACCTCATTGAGGAGGGTTTTTGACCTGGCAGCCTGCCTCGATGTCAGAACTGCAACTCAGGATTTGCCATATAGTATTAACCAGTGTCATGAATGACCCACTCAGCACCTACCCCAGCATCTCACTTTCCCTTTTTGGACAGTTTGCCTCCACGTCATCCTTATTCTCTGTTGTTTAGCAAACCTACTCCTTGTTCTTGAAGTACAATAACTCTTGTAACCCTACTGTTCCCGTCGTCATTGTACTACATACCATTGTTCTCCCACTGGTTCCTGTGTCCATAGTTACCTATTGTATCCATTTCCCATTGTCCATTGCATGTATATAAGACCTGTACTTTGCTACCTGGAGACCTCAGTTTC